>JAODAL010086629.1:0-10188 GCA_025379985.1 Phyllomedusa bahiana | reverse complement strand
ATTTTTTTCCCAAAAAAGGCGCCGTGGATTTAAACCCCCGCCCTTGTGGAAGTGAGGTGAGCAAAAAAATTGGAGGGTTTAACCTTGGTTTCTTGGGAAAAGGGGGGTCAGGGGTTTCGGTGGTTTGGCCTAAAAAGGGCAAAATTTAAGCCCGGGGGGGCAAAATTCCGGCGAAAAAAAAAAATGTTTTTTGCCGGCTAAAAGCGCCCCTTGGAGTTAACCCAAAAACCTTGGGAAAGGAGGCTGAGCAAAAAAATTGGGGGTTAACCCTTGGTTTTTTTGGGAAACGGGGTCAGGGGGGATCGGGCTGGTTTGGCCTAAAAAGGGCAAAAATTTAACCCCCGGGGGTGGGATTCCGGCGAAAAACGAAATGTTTTTTGCCGCTAAAATGGGCTTGGAGTTAACCCGACCTTGCTGGAAAAGTGGGGGCTGACAAAAAAATGGAGGGTTTAACCCTTTGGGTTTTCTTGGGAAACGGGGGGTCACGGGATCAGGCTTTTTTTGGCCAAAAATGGCAAAAATTCTAACCCGGGGGGTGCGTTTTCGGCGAAAAAAGTAAATTTTTTTTTCCGGCTAAAATGGCGCCGGGGAGTTAACCCCGACCTTGCTGGAAGTGAGGCTGAGCAAAAAAAATTGGAGGGTTAAGCCTTGGTTTCTTGGGAAACGGGGTCAGCGGGATCAGGCGGGTTGGCCTAAAAGGGCAAAAATTCTAAGCCCGGGGGGTGGCGATTCCGGCGAAAAACGAAATTTTTTTTTCCCCGCTAAAAGGGGCGCCGTGGAGTTAACCCCGACCTTGCTGGAAGTAGGCTGAGAAAAAAAATTGGGGGGGTTAACCCTTGGTTTCTTGGGAAAGGGGGGTCGGGGGGGAAGGCTGGTTTGGGCCCTAAAAATGGAAAAAATTTTAAACCCCGGGTGGCTTTCCCGGCAAAAACAAATGTTTTTTGCCCTAAAATGGCGCGGAGTTAACCCCCCCTTGCGGGAAATTACTAGAAAAAAAATTGGGAAGGTTAAGCCTTTTTTTCTTGGGAAACGGGGTCAGGGGGACAGGTGGTTTGGCCAAAAATGGCAAAAATTTAAGCCCGGGGGTGGCGATTCCGCGAAAAACGAAATGTTTTTTGCCGGCTAAAAAGGCGCCCGTGTAGTTTAACCCCAACCTTGCTGGGAAAGTGAGGCTGAGTCAAAAATAATTTGGAGTGTTAAGCCTTGTTTCTTGGGAAACGGGGTCAAACGAATCAGGCTGGTTTTGGGCCTAAAAATGGCAAAAATTCTAAGCCCGCGGGGTGGTGATTCCAGCGAAAAACAAAATGTTTTTTTTTGCCGGCTAAAATGGGCGTCCGTGGAGTTAAGCCCGACCTTGCTGGAAGTGAGGCTGAGCAAAAAAATTGGAGGGTTAAGCCTTGGTTCTTGGGAAACGGGTTCACGGATCAGGCTGCTTTGCCCTAAAAAATGGCAAAAATTCTAAGCCCGAGGGTGGCGATCCAGCGAAAAACGAAATGTTTTTGCCGCTAAAAGGCGCCGTGGAGTTAAAACCGCGACCTTGGCCTTGGAAAGTGAGGCTGATCAAAAAAAATTGGAGGGTTAAGCCTGTAGTTTTCTTGGGAAACGGGGTCAGCGGGATCAGGCTGGTTTGGCCTAAAAATGGCAAAAAATTCTATGACCGCGGTTCGCGATTCCGGCCAACAAAGAAATTTTTAAAGCCGGCTAAAATGGCGCCGTGGAGTTAACCCCGACCTTGCTTGAAGTGAGGCAGAGCAAAAAAAATTGAGGGTTAGCCTTGGTTTCTTGGGAAACGGGGTCAGCGGATCAGGCCTGCTTTGGGCCTAAAAATGGCAAAAATTCTAGCCCGCAGGTGCGGATTCCAGCGAAAAAACTAAATTTTTTTTGCCGCTAAAATGGCGCCGTGGAGTTAACCCCGACCTGCTGGAAGTTGAGGCTGAGCAAAAAAATTGGAGGGTTTAAGCCTTGGTTTCTTGGAAAAGGGTCAGCGGATCAGGCGTGGTTTGGCCTAAAAAAATGGCAAAAATTCAAGCCCGGCGGGTGGCGATTCCGGCGAAAAAAGAAAATGTTTTTTGCGCGGCTAAAATGGGCGCCGTGGAGTAACCCCGACCTTGCTATGAAGTGAGGCTGAGCAAACCAATTGGAGGGTAAAGCCTTGGTTTCTTGGGAACCGGGTTCAGCGGAATCCTGGTTGTTTGGCCTAAAAATGGCAAAAATTCTAAGCCCGGGGGTGGCGATTCCGGCGAAAAAACAAAATTTTTTTTGCCGGCTAAAAAGGCGCCGTGGAGTTAACCCCGACCAGCTGGAAGTGAGGCTGAGCCAAAAATTGGAGGGTTAAAGCCTTGGTTTTCTTGGGAAACGGGGTCAACCGGATCAGGCTGGTTTGGCCTAAAAATAAGGCAAAGAATTCTAAGCCCGCGGGTGGCGATTCCGGCGAAAAAAACGAAATTTTTTGCCGGCTAAAATGGCGCCGTGGAGTTATCCCCGACCTTGCTGGAAGTGAGGCTGGCAAAAAAAATTGGGAGGGTTTAAGCCATTGGTTTCTTGGGAACGGGGTCAAAGCGGATCAGGCTGTTTGGCCAAAAAATGGCAAAAATTCTAAGCCCGTGTGGCGATTCCGGCGAAAAACGAAATGTTTTTTCGGCTAAATTGCGCCGTAGGAGTTAACCTCCGACCTTTGCTGAAGTGAGGCTGAGCAAAGAACTTGGAGGGTTAAGCCTTGTATTTCTTCATTGTGAAACGGGGTCAGCGGATCAGGCTGGTTTGGCAAAAAATGGCAAAAATTCTAAGGCCCAGTGGGTGGGCGATTCCGGCGAAAAAAACGAAATGTTTTTTGCCGGCTAAAATGCGCCTGGAGTTATCCCCGACTTTGCAGGTAGTGAGCTGAGCAAAAAAAATTGGAGGGTTAATACTTGTTTATTGGGAACGGGTCCAGCGGAATCAGGGCTGGTTTGGCCGAAAAATTGCAAAAAATTCCTAAGCCCCGCGTGTTGCGTTTTCCGGCGAAAAACGAAATGTTTTTTGCCGGCTAAAATGGCGCCGTGGAGTTAACCCCGACCTTGCTGGAAGAGAGGCTGAGCAAAAAAATTGGAGTTAAGCTTTGGTTTCTTGGGAAACGAGGTCAAGCGGGTAATCAGGCTGGTTGGGCCTAAAAAATGGCAAAAAAACTAAGCCCGCGGGTGGCGCTTCCCGGCGAAAAACGAAATGTTTTTTGTCGGCTAAAAAATGGCGCCGTGGATTTAACCCAGACCTAGCCTGGAAGCGAGGCTGAGCAAAAAAATTGGTGGGTTAAGCCTTGGTTTCTTGGGAAACGGGGTCAGCGGTACCAGGCTGGTTTGGCCTAATTTGTGCAAAAATTCTAAGCCCGCGGGTGGCGATTCCGGCGAAAAACGAAATGTTTTTTGCCGGCTAAAATGGCGACGTGTAGTAAACCACGACCTTGAGGGAAGTGATGCGGAGCAAAAAAATTGGAGGGATAAGCCTTGGATTCTTGGGAAACGGGTCAGCGGAATCAGGCTGGTTTTGGGCCTAAAAGTGGCAAAAATTCCTAAGCCCGCGGGTGGCGATTCCGCGAAAAACAAAATGTTTTTTGCCGGCTAAAATGGCGCCGTGGAGTTTAACCCCTACCTTGCTTGAAGTGAGGCCTGAGCAAAAAAATTTGGAGGGTTAAGCCCTTGTTCTGTCCCTTTGGGATAACGGGTCAGCGGGATCAGGCTGGTTTGCCTAAAAATGGCAAAAATTTATAAGCCCGCGGGTGGCGATTCGCAAAAACGAAATGATTTTTTGCCCAGGCTAAAATGGCGCCGTGGAGTTAACCCCGACCTTCGCTGGAAGATGAGGCTGAGCAAAAAATTGAGGGTTTAAAGCCTTGGTTTGGCATTTGGGAAAACGGGTCAGCGGGATCAGCTGGTTTGGCCAAAAAATGGGCAAAAATTCTAAGCCCGCGGTTGCGATTCCGGCGAAAAACGAAATGTTTTTGCCGGCTAAAAATGGCGCCGTGGAGTAAAAAACCCGAACCTTGCTTGGAAGGAGGCTGAGCAAAAAAATTGGGAGGGTTTAAGCCTTGTTTCTTGGGAAACGGGGTCATCGGGATCAGGCTGGTTTTTGGCCAAAAAATGGCAAAAATTCTAAGCCTCGTGGGTGGCGATTCGGCGAAAAAAACGAAATGTTTTTTGCCGCTAAAATGGCGCGTGGAAGTTATCCCCGACCTTGCTGGAAGTGAAGGCTGAGCAAAAAAATTGGGGTTAATACTTGGTTTCTTTGGAAAAGGGTTCAGCGTGATCAGGCTGGTTTGGCCTAAAAATGGCAAAATTCTAAAGCCCCCCGCGGGTGGCGTCCCCGGCGAAAAACGAAATGTTTTTTGCCGGCTAAAATGGCGCCTGGAGTTAACCCGACCTTGCTGAAGTGGAGGGCTGAGCAAAAAAATTGGAGGTTTAAGACTTGTTTTGTGGGTAATTGGGTTCTGCGGTATCAGGCTGGTTTGGCCTAAAAATGGCAAAAATTCTAAGCCCGCGGGTGGCGATTCCGGCTAAAAACGAAATGTTTTTTGCCGGCTAAAATGGCGCCGTGGAGTTAACCCCGACCTGCTGGAAGTGAGGCTGAGCCAAAAAAAATTGGAGCGTTAGCTTGGTTTCTTGGAAACAGGGGTCAGCCGGATCAGGCTGGTTTTGCCTAAAAATGGCAAAAAATCTAAGCCCGCGGGTGGCGATTTCCGGCGAAAAACTAATTTATTTGCAAGCTTAAAATGGCGCCGTGGATTAAACCCCGACCTTGGCTGAAGTGAGGCTGAGCAAAAAAATTGGAGGGTTAAGCCTTGGTTTCTTGGGAAACGGGGTCAGCGGGATCAGGCTGGTTTGGGCCCAAAAAATGGCAAAATTCTAAGCCCGTGGTGTGCGATTCCGGCGAAAAACGAATGTTTTTGCCGCTAAAAATGGCGCCGTGGAGTTTATCCCCGACCTTGCTGGAAGAGAGGCTGAGCAAAAAAATTGGAGTGTTCATACTCTGGTTTCTTGGAAAAACGGGTCAGCGGTGGATCAGCTGGTTTGGCCTTAAAAATGGCAAAAATTCTATAGCCCCGCGGGTGGCGATTCGGCGTAAAACGAAATGTTTCTTTGCCGCTAAAATGGCCCGTGGAGTTAACCCCCGACTTCTGGAAGGTGAGGCTGAGCAAAAAAAAATTGAGGGTTAAGCCTTGGTTTCTTGGGAAACGGGTCGCGGATCAGGCTGGTTTGGCCTAAAAATGGCAAAAATTCCTAAGAGCCCCGCGGGTGGCGATTCCGGCGAAAAAACGAAATGTTTTTTTTGCCGGCTAAAATGGCGCCGTGGGGGGGGGGAGTTAACCCCGACCTGCTGAAGTGAGGGCCTGAGCAAAAAAATGGAGAGTTAAGCCTTTGGTTTTCTTGGAAACGGGGTCAGCGGAATCCAGGCTGGTTTGGCCTAAAAATGGCAAAAAATCTAAGCCGTCGGGTGGCGATTCCGGCGAAAAACAAATGTTTTTTGCCAGCATAAAATGGCGCCGTGGAGTTAACCCCGACCGTGCTGGAAGTGAGGCTGATCAAAAAAATTGGAGGCATAAGCCTTGTTTTCTTTGGAAATGGTGTCAGCGGTATCTGTCTTCTTTGGCCTAAAAATGGCAAAAATTCTAAGCCCGCGGGTGGAGATTCCGGCGAAAAAAGAAATTTTTTTTTGCCGGCTAAAAATGGCGCCGTGGAGTTAAACCCCGACCTTGCTGGAAAGTGAGGCTGTGCATAAAAATTGGAGGTTTAAGGCCTTGGTTCATTTGGAGAAACGGGTCAGCGGCATCAGGCTGGTTTTGGCCTAAAAATGGCAAAACTTCTAAGCACGCGGGTGGGCGTTCAGCGAAAAACGAAATGTTTTCTTTTTTTTTTCTTGTCCGGCTAAAAATGGCGCCGTGGTAGTTAACCCCCCGACCTTGCTTGAAGTGAAGGCTGAGCAAAAAATTGGAAGGGTTAAGCCTTGGTTTCTTGGAACGGGGTCAAAGCGGATCAGCTGGTTTGGCCTAAAATGGCAAAAATTTCTAAAGCCCGCGGGTGGCGATTCCGGCGAAAAACAACAAAATGTTTTTTGCCGGCTAAAATGGCGCCCGGTGGAGATTTAATCCCGACCTTTAGTGGAAGTGAGGCTGAGCAAAAAAATTGGAGGTATAAAGCCTTGGTTCTTGGGAAACGGGGTCAGCGGGAATCAGGCTGGATTGGCCTAAAAATGGAGCAAAACTTCTAAGCCCGCGGGTGGCGATTCGGCGATAAACAAATGTTTTTTGCCGGCTAAAATGGGCGCCGTGGAGTAACCCCGACCCTTGCTGGAAGTGAGGCTCGAGCGAAAAAAATTGGAGGGTGAAGCCTTGTTTCTTGGGAAACAGGTCAGCGGGATCAGGCTGGTTTGGGCCAAAAAATGGCAAAAATTCTACCCCCGCGGGTGGCGATTCCGGCGCAAAACGAAATGTTTTTTTTCCGGCTAAAATGGCGCCGTGAGTTAACCCCGACCTTGCTGGAAGTGAGGCTGAGCAAAAAAATTGGAGGGTAAGCCTTGTTTCTTGGGAAACGGGGTCCAGCGGGATCAGCTGGTTTGAGCCTAAAAATGGCAACAATTCTAAGCCCGCGGGTGTGCGATTCCCGGCGAAAAACGAAATGGTTTTTTGCCGCTTAAAAATGGCGCCGGTGGAGTTAACCCCGACTCTTGCTGGAAGTGAGCTGAGCAAAAAAAAATTGGAGGGTTAAGCCTTGGTTTCTTGGGAAACGGGGTCAGCGGAATCAGGCTGGTTTGGCCTAAAAATGGCAAAAATTTCTAACCCGGCGGTGGCGATTACCGGGCGAAAAACAAAATGTTTTTTGCCGGCTAAAAAATGGCGCCGTGGAGTTTACCCGAGCCTTGCTGGAAGTGATAGGGCTGAGCAAAAAAATTGGAGGGTTTTTTAAGCCTGGTTTCTTGGGAAACGGGGTCCAGCGGGAATCAGGCGTTTGGCCCTAAAAATGCAAAAATTCTATAGCGCGCTGTTGGCGATTCCGGCTGAAAAAAAACGAAATGTTTTTGGGCCAGGCTAAAATGGCGCCGGGAGTTTACCCCGACCCTTGCTAGGAAGTGAGGCTGAGCAAAAAATGGAGGTTTAAGCCATGTTTGTCATTTGGAAACGGGGTCAGCGGGATCAGGCTGGGTTTGGCCAAAAAATGCAAAAATTCTACAGCCCTCGGGTGGCGAGTCCGGCGAAAAAAACTAAATGTTTTTTTTGCCGTCTATACGGGCGCCGTGGAGTTAACACCGACCTTAGCTGGAAGTGAGGCTGAGCAAAGAAATTGGAGGTTAAGCCTTGTTTCTTGGGAAACGGGTCCAGCGGATCAGGCTGGTTTGGCCAAAAAATGGCAAAAATTCTAAGCCCTTGGTGGCAGATTCCGGCGAAAAACGAAATGTTTTTTTGCCGGCTTAAAATGGCGCCGTGGAGATTATCCCCCGACTTTTGCTGGAAAGTGAGGCTGAGCAAAAAAATTGGAGGTTAATACTTGTTCCCTTGGGAAACGTCGTCAGCGGGATCAGGCTGGGTTGGCCTAAAAATGGCAAAAATTTCTAAGCCCGCGCGGCGGGTGGGCGATTTCCCGCGAAAAAACGAAATGTTTTTTGCCGGCTTAAAAGGCGCCGTGGAGTTAACCCCGCACTTGCTGGAAGTGAGGCTGAGCAAGAAAACTTGGAGGGTAAGCCTTGGTTTCTTGGGAAACAGGGGTCAGCGGGAAATCAGGCCTGTGTTTGGGCCTAAAAATGGCAAAAATTCTAAGCTCCGCGGGTGGCGATTCCGCGCGAAAAACGAAAATGTGTTTTTTGCCCGGCGAAAATGGCGCCGTGGAGTTAACCCCGACCTTGCTGAAGTGAGGCTAGCAAAAAAATTTGGAGCGTTAAGCCTTGGTTTCTTGGGAAACGGGGTCAGCGGGAATCAGGCCTGGTTTGGCTAAAATGGCAAAAACTCTACCGCGGGTGGCGATTCCGGCGTAAAAACGAAATGTTTTTTGGCCAGCTAAAAAGCGGCCGTGGAGTTTTAACCCCGACTCTTGCTGGAAGTGAGGCTGACAAAAAAATTGGAGGTTAGCCTTGGTTCTTGGGAAACGGGGTCACGGGATCAGGGCTGGTTTTGGCCTAAAAATGTCAAAAAGTCTAATCCCGCGGGAGGCGATTCCGGCAAAAACGAAATGTTTTTTGCCGCTAAAATGGCAGCCGTGGAAAAAAAAAAAAAGTTTAAAGCCCCGACCTTGCTGGAAGTGAGGCTGAGCAAAAAAAATTGGCGGGTAAGCCTTGGTTCCTTGGAAAACGGGGTCAGCGGCATCAGCCTGGTTTTGGCCTAAAAATGTCAAAAATTCTAGCACGCGGGTGCCGATTCCGGCGAAAAACGAAATGTTTCTTGCCGGCTAAAATGGCGCCGTGGAGTTAACCCCGACCTTCAGTGAAGTGAGGAAGAGCAAAAAAATTGGAGGGTTAAGCCTTCGGTTTTCTTGGGAAACGGGTCAGCGGTTTAAGGCTGGTTTGGCCTAAAAATGGCAAAAATTCTAAGCCCGCGGGTGGCGATTCCGGCGAAAAACGAAATGTTTTTTGCCGGCTAAAATGGCGCCGTGGAGGTTAATCCCGACCATTGCTGGAAAGTGGAGGGCTGAGCAAAAAAATTGGAGGGTTAAGCCTTGGTTTCTTGGGAAACGGGTCCAGGCGGATCAGGACTGCCCTTTTGGGCCTAAAAATGAGCAAAAATTCTAAAGCCCCCGCGGGTAGCGATTCCGGCAAAAACGAAATTTTTTTGGCCGGCTAAAAATGGCGCCGAGGAGTTAAAACCCCGACCTTGCTGGAAGTGAGGCTGAGCAAAAATTGGAGGGTTAAGAAGCCCTTGGTTTCTTTGGAAACGGGTCAGCGGCATCAGGCTGGTTTTGTCCCTAAAAAAAAGGCAAACATTCAAAGCCCGCGGTGCGATTCCGGCGAAAAACGAAATGTTTTTTGCCGGCTAAAATGGCGCGTGGAGTTAACCCCCGACCCCTTGCCTGAAGTGAGGCTGATCAAAATATTTGGAGGGTTAAGCCTTGGTTTCTTGGGAAACGGGGGGTTCAAAGCGGGATCAGGCTGGTTTTGGCCAAAAAATGCAAAAATTCCTAACCCCCGTGGGTGGCGATTCCGGCGAAGAACGAAATGTTTTTTGCCGGCTAAAATGGCGCGGTGGAGTTATAACCCCGACCTTGCTGGAAGTGAGGCTGAGCAGAAAAAAGTTGGAGGGTTAAGCCTTGGATTCTTGGGAGATCGGGGTCAGCGGGATCCAGGCTGGTTTGGCCAGAAAATGGCAAAAATTCTAAGCCCCGTGGGTGTCGATTCCGGCAGAAAAAACCGAAATGTTTTTTTGCCGGCTAAAATGGCGCCTGTGGAGTTAAACAACCCCCGACCCTTGGTCGTGGAAAGTGAGGCTGGAGTCAAAAATAAATTGGAGGGTTTAAGCCTTGGTTTCTTGGGAAACGGGTCAGACGGAATCCGGCTGTTTGGCCTAAAATGCAAAAAATTCAAGCCCGCGGGTGCGATTTCCAGGCGAAAAACGAAATGTTTTTTTTTTGCCGGCTAAAATGGGGCCGTGGGAAGTTAACCCCAACCTGGCTGGAAGTGAGGCGAGGAGCAAAAAAAATTGGGAGTGTTAAGCCTTGGTTTCTTGGGAAACGGGGTCAAACGAATCCAGCTGGTTTGGCCTAAAAAATGGCAAAAAATTCATAAGCCCCCCGCGGGTTGGCGATTCGGCGAAAAACGAAATGTTTTTGCCGGCGTAAAATGGCGCCGTGGAGTTAACCCCGACCTGCTGGGAAGTGAGGCTGATCAAGAAAAATTGAGGGTTTAAGCCTTGGTTTCTTGGGAAACGGGGTCACGGGATCAGGCTGGTTGGCCTAAAAATGGCAACAATTCTAAGCCCGCGGGTGGGCGATTCGCGAAAAACGAATGTTTTTTTGCCGGCTAAATGGCGCCAGTGGAGTTAACCCGACCTTGCTGGAAGTAGGCTGAGCAAAAAAAATTTTGGAGGGTTTAAGCCTTGGTTTCTTGGAAACGGGGGTCACGGGATCAGGCTGGTTTGGCCTAAAAATGGGCAAAAATTCTAAGCCCCGGGTGGCGGATTCCGGCGAAAAAAAGCGAAATGATTTTTTTGCCGGCTAAAATGGCGCCGTGGAGTTAACC
>JAODAL010086628.1:0-10188 GCA_025379985.1 Phyllomedusa bahiana | reverse complement strand
TAACCCCCGGTTGTGGACATACTAGGTGCATTACCTGTAAATATATACAGACAATAAAGGATTTTACTGCGACAGCCACAGGAGTAAAATACAAGATAACATCATACATTAATTGCTGCACTCGTAATGTGATTTATCTTATCACATCCAGCACATGTTCACTTCCATATGTGGGATGCAATTCCAATAGTCTTAAGGGGAATTCGCGGGCAAAATCTCAGAAAGAGTATTCACAAGTCTCCATGGCATTGTGGCATTTCGGGAATCCCATCAGGCAACTGTTTCTTTAAATGCAAGGGGCCCCGCCCCGGGGGGGGGGGGGGGGGGGGGGGGGGGAGACATGAAAAGGAAACTATTATGGCGAGAAGCATGGTGGAATTTCAAACAAAAACCCCCCGGTTTCGAAGGCCCTTTAAACAAAAGGCAAGATATAATGTTTCATTATTGATGTAATGTATGCCATTGTTGTTCCTCTCCGGATTTATTATTTGTTTTCTTTTGATTATTATTGGGATGTTTTAGTATATACCTTTCCTTTTTTTTTTTCTTTTTTAACCCTAGAACGCATATTGGGGGCCTTTCAGGCCCCCATGCTTACATTTTTGCTATTACTAAAAAAATTACTTTAGTTGAATTTTTAAAACCCAGGTATTTAAAGATGTCTTTTGATAATATCATTTGTTATTAAAAATTTTTTTTTCATAGGCTTTGGGGAACAATGCTTTTTTGGTGAAAATACATCTGTACAAATTTGGGGGGCCCTTTTGGGCCCCCTCGTTTTTATATTTTCAGAAGTTTTGGTCCAAGTTACTTTATTTGTACTAGTAAGCTGGTGGAGGGGCCGGGATGTGTTTAAAAATGTAGGAGTCATGTTTTTTTTGAAGGGGTGAAAAGGCATGACATCCCCTCGGGGACCCTAACCCAGAATAGCTGTGTATTAGAGTATGGGGACGTATACATGTGAGCTAATTGTGAAGGCCTGTGATAAGAAAAACTTTTGAGAGAAATCTGTTTCATTTTTAAATCTAGTCAGCAAAGGCCAGTCTTCCCCAAGTGTCTGATGACCAAGAGATTGAAGCGATTTTTTAAAAGGGTGATGAAAGTAAAATATCTTTGTTGATGAAGAATATCGCCACCAGTAATCAAACATCCTAAATTTGTATTCTTCTGTGATGAAGAGCGCATCGGCCCTGAGTTCCCTGCGGTCGAAAGTATTGGAAATTTTGAAGCGCGAGAAAAAACAGGGACCCCCTGGCTTGACGTGGGTTGGGCCGTTTGGAGGTATTGAAAGATTTTTAGGGGTGGGAGTAAATGGTGATGGGTTAGCGTGGCCTTCCAAAAGATAACGCCACTCTTTGGGGTGCTTGATACCCAAACCCCCGGTCTCCGATGGTGTAATTTCTTCAGCAGGGGAAAAAAATCTTGGGAAAAAACCCAAAAGGGTGACCATCTTGCCTTTAGGCCCCTTCGGGTAAAAATTCCCGCCACCGGACCGGGAGGCTCCACCCCCCAGAAAGAATGGCTTTCGGAATCGGGCATGGTCAGGACGGGGCAAGAGGCGAAGGCTCCTTAAAGTTGAGAAAATCCCCTTTTCGGCCTCTTGCGGCCCTCCCGGGTTTGGAGTTTTTTGAAAATGAAATGGTGGGGCCACCAAAGGTAGAAAAATGCAGGATAAATGCGAAGTAATCGAGAACCCCAGGAAGTTTGTTTGGTCGTAGGCCCCCGGGGGGGGCACTGCAAGACCCCGACAACTTGGCGGACCCATTGAACCCCGGTCCCGAGATGACAAAACCAAGGAAGGGGGAGGCTGGTCTGGTGGAAGAACATTTTTTAATTTAGCGTGAGGGGGTTTGGCCCGTACCCGCTCAATCCCCGGGCGGAAGAGAGCGATGGTCTCCAATCGGGAGAACACCAGAATTTTTAGGTAGACCACGACAAACTTTTAAAGGGATCCGGAAGTATCGTTACAAATTCGGGAAAGACTGCTGGGGCTTGCACAGACCGGGGGGCAGACGGATATTAAAAGTGTCCACCCCTGTTTTTAAAAGCAGTCTTCCACCATCCCCCCTCGAATGGGTGAGGTTTAGGCCCCTCGCGGAAAAACTTGGAGAAAAATTTCCCCGCGAACCCGGTCAAACAGTTCCGTGATCAGCGAAAATGGATAGCGGTTTTTCCCCGTGTTTTTTGTTAAGGCCCGTAGTCGATACACGGCCCAAAAAGAGCCATTTTCTTTCGAAACAAAGGGAAAATCCTGCCCCCCCCGGGGAGGAGGATTTGGTAAAAAAGCCCTTTGCAGGTTTGCCCCAAATGTGGTCGACAGGCCTGGGTCTCCTCCGACAGTGGGAAAACCCTGCCCTAGGAGGGCGGCTCCTGGCAGTAGATGTGGGCGTATAGGGGCGATGGGGCGGAAGGCTCTCGGCCTGTTCCCAAAGTTTTCCCCGCGTAACCCCCGGTATTCCGTGGGAAAACCTGGCAGAGGCCGGAGGAGGGTTTGGGAAAGGGAACGGAGCGCCCCGGGCAGGTGCCACCAGAAAGGGTTTCCACAGTCAGGTCCCCAGCGAGCCCTCCCCTGTCATCCAATTAAGGTAGGGGCGGGCGCTGCACCCAGGGAGCCCAACGGGTCGCAGAGGAAAGACGGACAGTACATGGGGGATTTTCTTTTATGCAGGGCCCCACGTGGAGGGTCCCCCGGCTTTGGTCCTGTCCGGAGGGGTCTCCAAGCAGCCCCCCTGTAGGGAGGTACAAAAAGGTTTCCCCAGAAAACCACAGGAAGTGGTAAGGGATACAAGGGGGGGGTGGATTAAATTCCCGACGGAACCCGGGGGTCCGGAACCAGGGGCCTGAAACAAAAAAACCCAAGTCAGTCCCGATCTCCACCGGGAAGTAGGCGTGGGGAGGAAGGTTCTCACCCTAGGGGTGCCTCCCCAAAAAGCTAGGGGCGGGCTTTCCCGGACGTTGGGGCGAAAAGGGGCAGCTCCTCCGAAAATTTTCGGTTGGCCAGTACAGACATGCTTTGTGCGCGCCGAGGGATAATTCCTGCTCGAAATGTGGATTTATCCACCCCCATGGGTTCCCCCCTAATGGAGGGAAGCGGGAGGGGGGGCCCCTGGAACACCCGGGGTCAGGGTGGCAGACGGCGGGGGGCCGCCAGGTCGCTTCTTGGCGGAGTCTTCTTGCTCTCTGCGAAGGGATGAATGCGAGTGGCCAGGTGGATTAATTGCTTAAAGAGGATGGCAAATCTCTTTCGGAAGGGGTCCCCCGTAGCTGGGAAAAACCTTTCTTAAAGGTGGTGCGCAGGGCGGGGTCATTCCCGGAAACTTGTCAGGGTGCGAAACTGTATGCGTACTCTCCGACGAAAGTTTTTACCCCGGCGTGGGTTCAAGAGTGCCGTCTCTGCAGAAGTGTCGGGCGGCTCCTCGAAGACACTGCGGAATTCAGGAGGAAAGGGATGCGACCCAAATCACAGGATCGCTCCTGTCCCATAGAGGTGTAGCCCAGGCCAGGGGCCCTTCCCCGGACAAAGGTGACCCCAAAAAAACCACCCTTGGAATGTTTGACAGGAAAGGTTCCCCATTAAAACCAAAGTGGATGGTGCACTGGGTGAGAAAACCTGCCGAGTTGGGGTCACCCTCAAAATTTTTCAGGCAGTGAAAACGGAGCTTGGGTCCCCAACGGAGCCATGAATGCCGGGGCGGGGAGCGGCCCCCCCGGAGGAGGTGGGTTTCTGCTGGGGGGGTGGAGCTGCTGCACCATGGCGGTCAATACCGCTTTTTGCCCCTGTGGGCCGTTGTGACTTCGGGTCACCCCGCGAGAGGGTCCCCACACTGGGCCGGTACCTTTGGGGGGGTCCATGGGGCCCGATTTATGTTACGGTCCCGGCCGGGGAAATGGGTCCCCTGGACCACAACAAACGATGGGGGTAAACCACGCCAGGAACGGAACTAAGTAGGTCCCCCGGGTTTTTTCCAGACCCCCCGCAAGTGGGATGGACTTGCGGGGGGGAGTTTACCAGGTCGTTACCCCTGCGTGACTTGCTTGCGGTGGCAGGGAAATAACGTGGTCAAAATCGTCGGCAGGCTGTAGTGGGTCAGGCAGAAGGGCAGGGCAGGAGTATGGTTCGTGGGCGTGGACAGGCAGGCGGTCAGGGGAGGCGGGAGGATTCGTGGTCAAAAGACGGAAGCGAAGATACGGTACCGGTAATCAGGACGGACAATAGGGAACGTTTTTTTCGATAGGCAAGGCACTAAAGATCCGGAGGGAGGGGGGAAGGCCCGGTAAGTGAGGAGTGCCCGGGAATTACCCAATTCCGGGCCCTGCCCCTTAAATCTCACAGAAGCGGCGCCGGCGCCTTAGTAAGGGACCGCGCAATGGACAGCAGGAGTGCAGGGACAAGGAGCGCGGCCGGGAAAATATGGGCGCCCGGGGGGGGTGGCCCCGCCGCCGACAACCCGGCAGCGGGGGCACTCGTCCCGGGGGCCCGGGGGAGAGCTGCCCGGCGCCCCAGGAGGGTCGCGGGGCCGGTCGCAACACATCATGAGGGAAACCCCGTAGCCCTTAATGGACAGATAAAGAAAAAAAAATAAAAAATGGGAATTTTACAATTGGCATTTCTACTTAAAAACACATGGGTTGCAAATGGGCTTGATAATTGGGTTCGTTTTCAGAATAATTTTCACAAATAGATCTACTATATGATCATTTCTTTTAAAGCTCTTAGTAAAGAAATGTAAAACATTCTTTAAGACAAGTCCCTAGCTAAATGAGCAAGTATAAAAATATAATAATGCTTGCAGAAATAACTGTTTTGGTTAGTGAATGTCTCACAATTTTTCAGAGTCGGGTGAGAAGACAAAGGTATCAAAAATATTGCCCTATTACACTATATAATCAATATCCATTGGCTCCTCGCTCTCCTGACCCACCCATATTCCCGCTGGTCTCTTAAGCACATGATAATGTGTTAGGAAATCACACGGAAACACCCCTCAGATATGCGGCTGATATATAGATCTGATTTTGCAAGATTTGTAAGCCAGAGATTATCCATCTTCTCAGTGATATGAAGCGATATGATCCCTGATATGTATTAGTTATAAT
The DNA here is from genome assembly GCA_025379985.1 of Phyllomedusa bahiana. Lineage (NCBI taxonomy): Eukaryota > Metazoa > Chordata > Amphibia > Anura > Hylidae > Phyllomedusa > Phyllomedusa bahiana. The sequence goes on along the minus strand of JAODAL010086628.1, from coordinate 5,091 downwards.
CATTCAGTATTTCTCTTCCTTTGTTTATCTGTAATATATTAGAACTTTGCGCATATATGATCATATTTATCGTGTGAGCCGTCATTTCTGCAAAACTTATCTTGGTATTTCCTGTTTTAATGAGGAAAAGTGCCTGCCGTGTTCCAGATCTGGTGAAAGGTCGAATGCAAATAAAGTCTCCATGATCTATGGCTAACCCACTATCAGATTTTTATTTTCCTGCTATGTGTACAATGGCCATGTACTCTTTAATGGCTATTTCAGCCTCAAAATTTGGTTGAAAAGGTCTTGCAGGTATCTGATTGATGGTCCTGGTGCCAATGTTTATGTGGTAGTGAGGAAAACACAGCGGGTTTGTTTGGTGGCTTCCACTAAAAGCTTCATTATCCACAAAACCTAATATTACTGTTTTAGGGATCTGGCCCAGAAAAAGATTCTCAAGATTTGTAATTCTTGTGTCTGCTAGAATGCTGTATACTTTTAAGCAAGCTCTATTGATAATATATTTGGAAATAGCAGTAGGAAGGGCTTGGCTGTGGCCTATTCTGATGGCCGTTGAAACCTATACTCTTTTCACATAGAGAGCTGCTTGCAGAATTTGTATTTTCCACTGTTCTGCTTCAGTGGACATCACACTAAAAGTATCTTTATTTCAGGTCAGCTTGATTTTAAGGTCCTTTCAGTATGAGCTTTAGTTGATTGAATATATCTCCAAAACTGGTCTCAAAAGCTCTTTCAGTTTAGTCAGAGTATTTGCTGTAGCTGCACTCCTTTTAAAATGACCTGAAATTCGGACATTACGTCGGCTCTTGGTCATGAGATAACGTGGCAGACCAGATTCGTTATAAAATAATCCAGCTGTCAATTGAGATGATAAAGTTGGCAGACTGTAATTTAAAATAGTCTCGATGTAAACTCTATAACTGTAAAGGTTATCTGCCTGTGAAATAAGCTAATCAACGAGAGTAATGTTCACCTGACTAAAGTGTGGCTATAGGGTAATTAGTAAAACCCACATGAGCGCCATCAGGTATTGCTTTGTTGTCTATCTTGACAATACAGCAATTTATGTACAAGAGGGTGTTATTTAGATCACTGCCTGAAATGAAGATCTCCAGTGGAGTATTGTCGGCCAGAGCAGCAATAGACTATCCTTTTCCAATGCACTTAACACTGGCTATTGTATTGAATTTGTGTTGTAATAAATTGGAATGCTTAGCTATATTCATGGTAAGGTCTGTAAGGTTTATGTTTATGAAAGCGGAACACCCCTTAATATTTCAAAGGTACTTACATCAAACACATGCATTTTGACTTAAAATATGATTCGACTAGATTTTTCTCATAATGGTTGACACTTAGAATCCCTCCGATACTGAAGTCTCCATCCTGAAAATATTTTCCATCAATTATATATTCCTTATTCCTGGTGGAACAACCAGGTCCTGAGCTCAGGATTCTGGGTTGCCGTTGGGAAATGAAATAAAAAGAAATATTTACAACAATATTTACATTATATCAGACATCTTGGTGTTGGAGGTTGTTCCATGTGTCTCTGATGAAATGTGTAGCAGAACAGATCTGTAAAGTGCGGGCTCAGTTCAGTGATCTTATAAAGGCTTACAGGGAGTAAACAAGAACTATGAACATTATAGTTAGCCAGCTTCTCCACTGACAATTTGCCAAAATCTGTTAAATCTGACCCTGAGACTTCTGTGGGGACACAAGCTTACATCATGGAAAAACTTTCAAGTTGTGGTCTTCAGGTTGTTTTAAATAACTTTACTACTCTGAGCACACATATCTACTGTACGCCCTGTTCTCTGAGAGGCAATGTGAATCTGCATGAACCTTCCAGGCACCTCTTCTTGTGACATCACTTCAAACACCCTGTCTGCCACCTTTTTCTTCTCCATGTGATGAGCTCATGTGGTGGATATATTTAATCTTGCTATGAGGAATGTCACTGCAGACACAATAACAATCTGTGTCTTTATTGTGTGGTCAAACCATTTCCATCATAAATGCCCTGTGAAGCTCAGAAACATATGTAAGGACCTGTAGAAGAAATTGACTTAGGTGCCATTATTTAAACATAAGTTAAGTTTTGCTCAACATACAGCCATCTTGTATTTAACAGTAACATCCATTTTGTATTCTTCGGTATTTTTTCTCAAAATACCTTTTATATAAAGAAAATATATCTTTCATAAGATTGTCTTGATCTGGTTCCTTAAACTAAAGTATATTCAGGTATCTTAGTCTATGACAATTGACCACAAGCAAGTAGATGAAACAAGTTAATTTTTAAGAGCTTAGCTAAGAACCATGTGATTTGCTGTATATCAAAATATTATTTTTACAAATAAGTAAGTTTTTCTAAATATGAATCTGATTGGCCAATAATATTTTGTCCATATGAGTTAGATACTTAACATATCTAATATGTCATTGACTTTAGTATATAAGGGGTGTACACCTGGCTTTTGTCAATACAAAGAGAATTCTGAGAATAACTCCCTGGTGAGGGGAGGGGGGGGGGGGGAGGGAGCAGAGTCTAAGTAGCTTCCTGGTTTTCCCAGAGCCCTCCGCAAGGCAGGTTGGACTCATGGGGCAGGAGAAACCCAGGTCGCTACCCCTGATGTGAAGTGCTTGTGGTGGCAGCCAGGGTGCAGCATGGTACAAAATCAGCAAGCAAACTTGTAGTCAGGGAAAAGTTAGAAAAGTCACGGCAAGCAACAGGCAAAGGTGGTCAGTGGACAGAGGCAATGGTCGAATACACGGCATGACGGGTACACTTAGAAACACCTTCTCTATGGCCAGGGCACAATAGATCTGGCAGGGAGTACAGCAAGTGGCCAGAGGATATAGGGTCAGTGCCCAACAATTAGGCAATTACCAGCAGAGTAGAGAGGCACCAGGAAGAACAAGCACAAAGTGGTGTGTATGAAGCATCAGGAAACACAAGTGCGTCCACGGCCCGACGTGCAGGTCACAGCGCCACCCATGATGTGTCTTGTTTCTTTGTACAAATATTGTCTTATTGAATTCTTCTTCTGGAAATATCATCCACTCTTCTCTGGTGCCTTTATGTCATCTGTCTGTAATACAGTTGGAGAAAACTCTCTTTGTTGTTTGAATAAATGGTGAAATCTCACCTGAATCCATACTCTACCCAACTGCTTCTTGTTGTTACCCAGAGCTTTGCATAATGAATGCATTTCCTACATTATGTAGAAATATGTTTCTTCTTAAGTGCTTGGCATTTTCTGTCTGTGAACTTACTCCCCACTTATCGACCGGCTGTTTGGAGAAGATTCTTGGTGGAGTAGGCACTGCTTCCCCTCTAGAATTATGTTTTTTTTAAGCTGCCACATATTACTTTTCCAGGTTACAATCTGTCAGGGTTCCCCAAGCATTATTTAGTTTATACCAATGTTTTCTACAAAAAGAACCAAGATAAAACTTTCGAAACCATGTGATTTCCCCATAGAGATTTTGCATGAAACTCCACAGAATGTAGTTTACCTGTTGTCTATAGTCCTGTCTCCCGATGTTAGAGAAAACTTGGACAGGAGTTTAATCTGTAAATCTTCTTATACTACTGGTGGAGGATTTTTTAAGTGTAAAGAAAGACAAGTCCCTATAGCAATGAATTAACTAGAGGCCATAATAAAATAACCATAAAAATTAACTACCCTAGTCCTTTAGTTATGATTTTTTGTTATAGATTCCTAATACTGTAGTTAAAGTCTTTAGAGGGGGGAAGGATCTGAGGGGGGAAGGAGGGATAGAACTTAATCAGATTTGGAAAGGAGACAAGTGGAAGATCATCGTCAGCATTGGGGATGGCCACTTGTATGCCCTTTAAACTTTGCAGTTCACCAATAGTGTTACAAGAGCTTTTTTACTGTTCGTCAGCTTGCTGGTCTATCTGAATGACATCCAAGTCTTTCATCCCACTTTAGAGTTAGACTAGAGTCATATCATAGTACAGAATTGGTAGTCTGGCTCATATTTGGGGACAGGCAGGAAAGTCAGGACGGGCAGCAAAGGTTCATGGTCAGGAAATGTAGCAAGGGAACTGGAGCATGTTAGAATAAAACATTATGTGGGACGCTGTCTCTAAGTATTAGAGTACTGTAGACCTGGCACAGACGTGAGGGAGGAGCCCAGAATATATAGGGTCAGCACCCAGCAATTAGCCAATTACTGCAGCACCGGCTGTGACAGTTGGAATTATTGAAATTCCTCAAATCACCTAGTCAGAAGGCTGTAAAAGAGTTGTGTGATCAATGGAAAGTGAAAAATTAAAGTGCAGTGCAATGTGCCATCTACTTGAGTGAGGTCTTACACCCCATGAGTTAAGGGGCAGCTTTGCAACTTAGGTTTTAAGATCTACTTGGTGCCTCTTGGCTTCTATACTTGGGCCTGAGTCACCTATAGTTGGTATATATAATGCAGCCCTGTATACCCCCAGTATGAAACCCCAGTGTATCTCTTAAAATGTCAGTGGGGGAAGCAAGCCACAGGTAAAAACAAATACCTCACTGGATCTTAACCAAAAGTCTGAGAGGCGATTCTCTCTTTGTTTCTCATCCATTCATACCTAGAAGTATTTGAACACTTTGTGACGTTCTATTATTCTCATTGCTTACTTTGTGGACTGTCATTTGTATTATGACCTGACGTTGAGTGCCAGTGATATATACTACTCTAACTTTTTTTCCTAAGTGTAAGAACAGAATCAATAATATATGACAGAAGCAAATCCTGCTTGTGGGCGTGCTGCCCTTCTGTTGATTGAATCCATGGATATAAAATAAAGGTGTTATCAGAAGCAAGAAAAACTGGTTAAACAACTAGAGAACTAACAGAGAAATTACCTTATAGCTTCTTTATGCACGGGACCTTCCTTCGGGCATCTTGTATTCCTTCACCCCGAGGGAAGCTTAGAGGTAAAATATTCATCTCTTTTATATGATGTGTATATAGAGGGTCAAGTGTTTTATGGTGGAGGGTATGAGACTGATATTCCCGTGGAAGTCAAAGTGGGGAAAGGCTCATGCGAAGAGGGAAACCCAAAAAAGA
>JAODAL010086627.1:0-10189 GCA_025379985.1 Phyllomedusa bahiana | reverse complement strand
ATAATAACGTATTTTTTACCCCTTTAAAAATTCACCTGGGTACTATAAAATTGCGTTTTAAGATTTCGTGGATCGCGTCAATAACAAAGCGGGTGCGCAAAATCAAAAAACAGTTCTTTTATGTTTTTGTAATTTTACACGTATTTTTTTGCACCTTTTCAATTCATTTGGGGGACTATAGAATTGCTTTTTAAATTTTTACGGGGGATGCGCGTCAATGAAAAAAGGGTGCGAAAAATAAAAAAAACGTTTCTTTTATTTTTTCGTAGAAAAAACGTATTTTTGCAACAAACAACCTTTTTCTTACTACAAGTTTGCTGGTTTTTAATTTTAACTGCAAGGTGGATATATCAAACAGGGGGAATGGGAAAATTGAAAATGAACACCTTTTGAAATGTATCTGATAATAAAAGGGGAAGTTTTGCCACCTAACAAAGATACCCATTAAAGAAATGTGTGTATCCAAAAGTTCAGTTGCCCAATACCGGGAAATATTTCAATAAAAATTGTTAAAAAATAAAGATATTGCATCAATGTCTCACAATCTTGGTAAAACTTTTCCAGTGTTCTTTAAATAGAGTTTGTTTGTTCGCCCGGGGGCCCCCCCCCCTTCCCCCCCCCGCTCCCCCGGATTTACAGCGGAAAATCTGCTTTAAAATTCTCTAGCTAACTACATAAAATCTTCAAATTCTAATCTAACTAAATTGAAGGATCACATAATATAGAGGTTTCTCTGTGAAAAACCAAATTTCGCTGAGCGTTTGGCCACAGGCAACGCCCGCCTATTCCATGAGACCTGAAGACACAAAATGAAAGGGAAAACCTGTTCATTAATAGGGTCATTGATTTTTCCACCAATGCAACCAACCACCCCGTCATGACGTCGCACAACATCTCACCCTGCTCTTTTCTGTAACTGATTTGCTGGCCGCCAAAATTACGGGAAAAGCCCCGAAAATTGCACATCTTAATAGAGATGCAAATTTTAACCTTAATTATCGCATATCAAAATTTCGTCACTATAAAAAACCTTCCGTTTTCAACTTTGTCGAAAAAATCGCTCAACACTAGGGTCAAAATTTTCTGGGTCCCCCCCCCAACCTGACCTTTTTTTACTGTGTAGTCTATTAGTTAATTTTAAGTCTAGAAAAGGGGCCCTTTTCCTCTAGTCAGTTCCTGCACCATTTGGTAAAGGTAATTATCTTTAGTTATTGACAAAAACCTGTTCCCTTTGTGAGAGCTTTCAGGCTCCCAATTTATGTCTGGGTAGTTAAAGTCGCCCATAATAACAACCTCATTCTGATTAGCCGCCTGATCTATTTGCCTGAGGAGTACATCTTCCATGGGTTCTGTTATATTTGGTGGCCTATAGCAGACCTCTATTAGAATTATATTATTATTATTACCCTCATGTATATCTACTCATAATGATTTCAGATGTTCGTTACCTGCATCTATATCTTCCCGCAGTGCTGGCTTCAGACAGGATTTTACATAGAGACATACACCTTCCCCCTTACGGTGTTTAAAGTTTCTTCTAAATAGACTGTAACCCTGTAAGTTCACCGCCCAGTCGTAGCTCTCGTCCAGCCATGTCTCAGTTACCCCCACTATGTCATATTTTTCTTCAACAATTAATAATTCTAGCTCATTTATTTTGTAGGACAGACTCCTGGCATTGGTCAATATGCAATTTAGAGATTATTCCTTTCTCCCTGTTCTTTTTAACTATTGTTACACCCCCCTCCTCCACTCCACCCCCTGATTTATTACTAATTCCTAGCTCTTTATCTTCCCTATCTTGCACACTATCTTTATAGTTACCCTCCCCCAGTTCCTAGTTTAAATATTCCTCCAACTTTCTGGCCATTTTGTCCCCTAATACAACTGCACCCTCCCAATTTAGATGCAGCCCGTCCCTAGCATAAAGTCTGTAGCCCAGACAGGTAGTCAGCCCAGTTCTCCATAAACCCAAATCCTTCTTTCCTACACTAATTTTTTAGCTACTTATTTACCTCTCTAATCTCCCACTGCCTCTCTGGTGTGGCCCGTGGTACAGGTAGTATTTCTGAAAATATTACCTTGGAGGTCCTTGAATTGAGTCCCTGAAATATTTTTTAAGGACACTCCATGTACCTCTAACTTTGTCATTGGTGCCAATGTGCACCATGACAGCTAGATTCTCACCAGCCCCACCCATCAATCTGTCAACCCGATCCGCGACATGTCGAAAAAGAGTCGGCTAAAATTGACAAGCTGGTGAAACAGCAAAAGGTGCATGAAGAGACCATCTGGGCCCAAGCTGATACCAATCACCTTCTAATTGAATCCCACCAAGCAACGATGAAGGAGCAACAGCAGGAGAACTAGACTCTGCAGCAGCAGCTACAGGCTTTGTCTGTGAGGCCAGAGGGTTAACATGTGGGTAGTCAACATCCCGTCAAGTGACACAAAATGTGCTGTGTAAAGTGACCAAGGACAATGACATTGAGGCTTGTCTGGGGACCTTAGAGAGGATAGCGGAAAGAGAGCAGCTTCCCGTGGACAAATGGGTGGATATCTTGTCCCCCTTCCTAACGGGCGAACTGCAGAAGGCCTACTTCGACCTGAGGGTTCAAGATGCCAAGGACTACACCAAGCTGAGAGGGTAGATATTGGCCCAACTGGGGGTTACCCTGGCGGTGAGAGCCCAGAAAGTCCAAGCCTCGGAGTTTGATCTGCAAAGTGCGCCCAGTCCCAGATGTATGACCTCTTCCGTCTCACCAACGCCTGCCCAGGTAGTTGAGCAGGTTGTCTGTGACCACTTTGTCCAGACCCTTCCTATAAGGCTCCAGCAGTGCGTGGGGTACATGGACCCCAAAAGTGTGGATGAGCTGGTCACGGTTGTGCAGAGATTTAGCACCACTGAGGAGTTCCTCTAGGTGCTACATCCCCTTGGGAACTCGCAGATGTCCACTCATGGTAAGCCTCTTCCTATCCCAAAAGGGGAAAGAAAACATCTTAAGAGGCAGAGGTCACGATTAAGAGAAAGGGGGAAAGGTTACCCACCCCGAAAAGGGAGCCTTTACCTAAGGCCCGGGACCCCATCATCTGCTGGCAGTGCCAAGGACTGGGACATCTAGTGGCACGTTGCCCAATAGTAGGGGAACCCATGGAATGTGGCCTGGGGAGGCATACCTATGTTTTGCACGACCATACTACTCCACTCAGGTTGCTGCTGGGGGCACCCACAAGACTTTACTGTTACCGTCAATCACGGCCGCCATCAGTAACTTTTGGGCACCATACAGGTGGATCATCTGGGCCCAATTCGGTCAAGACCAACATGATGGCTTCTCCCATCCACCACTCAGCCCTGCAGAATTTACAACACAAACACCTGAGACTCCTCCCTTTTTTTTGTTAATTTTCGCAACTGAGTGCCCCCACCATTTACAAACTCCCCATTCATAGTGGCCCAAATAGTAATAATTACCCCCTGGTAATTATGGGCCTCCCAGTTGGTAGGCAGGCAGATTACGGGCCCCCCAGTCGGTATATAGGTACAATGGGGCCCCAGGGCGGTAGCTTGGTAGCTTTGGCCTCGTGTAGGTAGTTTAGGGACCGGTGTAGGTAGCTTAGGGCCCGATGTAGGTAAGTAGGTAGGTTAGGGCCTCGTATAGGTAGCTTAGGGTTTCTATAGGCTTGGTAGCTTAGGGCTGCCGGGCAGTAGCTAGGTAGCTTAGGACCCTGTGTAGGAAGCTTAGGGCCCCTGTAGGCTAGGTAGCTTTGGGCTCTCGTAGGTAGCTTAGGGCCCCTCTGTAGGTAGAATAGGGCCCTCCTGTAGCTTAGGTACCCCTGTGGGTAGAATAGTGGCCCCTCTGTAGGTAGAATAGGGCCCCATGTAGGTGGATTAGAGCTCCCTGTAACTTAGGGCCCCCTGTAGGTAGAATTGGGCCCCTTTGTAGGTGGAATAGAGCTACCTGTAGCTTAGGAGCCCCTTGTAGGCAGAATAGGGGCCCCCTGTAGACAGAATAGGGCCCCCGTAAATAAGTACTCTCCCTGCCCCACCGTTCATCTTAATTGTTCGTGCGTCGCAAGGACTGCGGCCTGTTCTCTCTACAATGTCTGTGAAGCAAGGGGGTGGTACCTGACGACGGCAGCGGGCCCCCTTGCTTCACAGACTGTCTGGGCCCCGTACGGAAGTAGTGGTTGTACTGCCCTAACGGCAGCCCTGCCATTAATGGACAGTTGGTGCAGGCTCTCCTGGACCTGGGCATTGGGGAAAATTGGGAAGCCCAACTATGAACCGAACCAACTCCCATCACACCGCATAGGTGTGTTTACCTGGTGACCCCCAATTAAACCACCGACCTAATTTTACAAATAGGGGCCCCCCGGGGGGGTTTTTGCACAACGGGGTCCCCGGGTTGGGAAAAAGTTTACCCCCACAGCCAATTATTTTATTGGAGTTTCTTTTGTTTTGCGATCTGGGGGGAAAATGGTATAAAATTTGTTACCGGGGTCCATATACCCTTTGGTTTTGGATTTACCTTTTCCTTTTGGGGAGAAACACTTGGGGGTGGAGAAAAAAAAAAGTGGGGGAGTGGAATTTCTACTGGCCGGGCATCAAGGGGCAGTGAGAATTCTGCCCATCCTGTCGGGGAGGGTCAATCCACCCCTAACCAATTTCCGGCCCCCACTGATTCATTGCGTATCTCAAGTCCCTTTTCTTTTGGATCGCATTATCGGGTTTGGGCCCCCCTCCTAATCAACCAGGGGACATCAGCTTACTTGGGTGGTGATGGATTTTGCCCGCTACCCAAGGGCCATTCCCCTTAGTTAACAACCCTAAAAGGGGAAATACCGGTTTTTCCCATTTTTTCCCCATAAGGGGATCCCAAAGGATTTTCCTACTATCAGGCACACCTTTATGCCCAAATTGACCAAAGAGCTATGTCTCCTGCTGAAAATTACACACCTTTGTACCTCAATTTAAAAAAAACCCTTAAAGAATTTTAAAAAGGTCGGGGATAAGAGGGTAGGGACCGTATAAAAAAAGTTAAACTCAGATGGGACGCGGGGGTTGCCCATTGAAAGGGAGAACCTCAGAGGCCAGGACACTCACCCCTAACTATGAAACGGGACGGCCGGGTCAGAGTCTTTCAACAGGTGACGGGGTACTTACTATCCCAACAGGGGAAACAAGTTTTAGTAAAGGGCAAGGCCAAAAGAATCACAAAAAGGGTTACAGGTAAACTTAGGTCCCAAAGGGGGAAAAAGAAAACCCATCAGATTTCCCATAAAACCTCATAAAAACCCTGGAAGGCCCAAAGGGGAAAAGTCTAATGATTCAAAGTGTTTCCCAAAATTTTAAGATTGTTTTCTCGTGACACATTGTCTTTAAGTGTAAACTTTTGGCCAAAAAAGTCCTTGTTTTTTTGGAAAAATAAAAAAAATGGGAAAATTTGAAAAAAAAAATTGCATTTTCAATTTCAAAAATTTCTGTAAAAAAGATAGTTATTCCACTCAAAAATTTTTTAATAGCATACCCATATTTTACGATGGCATTTTTTTTTTTTTTTTTTTTACCACAAAAAGGGGCTTAAAATTTAAAAGTAATTTTTCACATTTTCAAGAAATTTGCAAAATAAATTTTTAGAGGACCACCCCATTCTGACTGGTTTGGGGGGCATGTTTTTTTAAAACCCCATAAATCCCCCACAAGAAACGGGGACTAAACACTTAAAAGTATTTTGACTAATATTTAAAAATTTTAACAAATATTTTAGAAAACACAAACAAACACTTAAAGTATTTAAAAAACTTTAAAGTTTTTGAGCCTTAATTTCACTGAAATTAAAGAAAGTGGAGGGAAATTTAACTTTCATTTTTTTTGCAGTTTTTAAATTTGATTCATTTTTCCGGAACACAGTAGATGTGACCAGAAAAATGCAACTTAAATACGATTCCCCAATTCTGACATTTTCAGAGATACCCCAAGGGCCCCCAACACTTTTTCTAACCACAACCTAAATGGGAAAGAGCATTTACTAATCGGGGGGTCTCATTTTCATTACTGTTTATTTACCCATTTGGGTTTCCGGAACCCCTGGGTCAAAAAACTTAATAAAAACCCCTAAAAAAAGACCACATTTGGGGAAACTAAAACCCCTTAAAAAATATTTTTCAAGGGCTGAGTATATGGGACCCCCGGGGGTTTTAAACAAATTTTTTTTTAGCGTTAGGGGATAACTTTAAAAAATTGACAAAGAAAAAATTTGGGAAACAAATTTTTAAGGCCTAAATCGAAAAATTTTTCCGACCCAGGGAATATTTAGGAGCAATCTTCTTTAAAATCAAAATTCCCTATCACCCTTTTTCACACTTTCGGTTTTTTCCCACCCAAAACACTTAAAAGCATAGACGGGGTAAAGCTAGGGTGCGACCTCATCCTGGAAGTTTTAATTTGGGTCATTAAGGGCTGGAAAAACACATTACCCCCCTTTTTGCAAAAACAGGTTTTCCCTTTTCACATCATTTTCAAGTGTCTCTCATTAGAGGGGAACGGTTGCTGAATCTCATCAATACAACTCAGTTTCAGAGACACATTTCCCCTTTTTCTTTACAGACAATTTGTTTTTTTAACTTGAACATTAAACTGGTAGTTTAAGAATTTCAATTTTAAGTTATTAGCAGAGACTTTTAAAAAACATCTACGCGGGGTGGGGGAATTCGGGGGGAAACACGACAGTCGGGGCGGGCGGGCCTTTTGAAAGGCATGGAATATTGTGCACCCCAGAATCTGCTTAATCTGCTTTAAAAGGGTTTTTTTTTTTTAAACCATTTTTTTCCCGGCACCCTCGGCACCAAATTTAAAAAAATTTAACCCCTTTTTTTTTTTGGCCACCCATTTTTTGTTCAAAGCCCCAAACCTTTCCTAACTAATAACAGTTTTTTCCCTAAAAATGCGTTGAAATTTAAATTGGTTCCAAAACCCACCTTTTATTACCGTATCCCCTTTTAAATAGGGTTTTTCCCACTTTGGCGCACCCCCCTTTTGTCCAAAGACCCATTTTTTTTAAAACTTATATTAAATAAAAAATTTCCCTAGTAATTGAAAGGAAATTTTAAATTTGTGCAAAACCCCCCTTTTTATTACCCTTTTTAACTTTTAAATACCCGTATTTTCACTTTGGGTGCGCCCCAAAATTTTTGTTAAAAAAGAGGGAAAAACCGGTTTTTTACTTAAATTCTAGAGCAAGCCCTAACTTTCCCTTCACAATACAGCTCAGCTAAAGAACACAGTTTCTTCTCTTTATTCAACAAAAATTTAGCTTTTAGCTGTGAACTTTAGAAATATTTAATTAAAAATTTTCGTTTTTATTTAGTTAGACACAGACTTTTAAAGAAGCATCTAGGGCTGTCCCGCCGCGGGGAGACAGGGGTGGAGGGGGGGAGGGGGTAGACGGACAGACAGGCTTTGGAAAGGCTTTGGAAATTGTGCAGTCCAGACTCCTGAACCTGCATTGAAATGGCATTTTTTTTACCACTTTTTGGCCAGCACACCGCGCACCTGAGGTGAAATTGTACCTTTTATTTTGTGCATCCGAGTTTTTTCAAATAGCCACGTTGTACTTAAATTTGGATACAGAAATTTTCTAGCAACTGTTGGTGTATTTCATTGGTGCAAAAACCAACTTTTCTTATTTGTATAACTTAAATAGCTGTATTGCACTTTGGTGCGCCCCAGTTTTGTTCAAAGAGCCACGTTGTACTTGCAGAAATTTTCTAGTAACTGTTGGTGTATTTAATTGGTACAAAAAAACACCTTTTATTATCTGTATAACTTTTAAATAGCTGTATTGCAAGTGGTGCGGCCCCAGTTTTTTTCAAATAGCCACGTTGTACGACAATTTTGATAGAAACATTTTCTAGTAACTGTTCTCGTTTGTCATTGCTGCAAAAACCGCAATTTCTCATCCATGTAACTTTTGAATAGTTTTATTATTAGTGAATCTCAGTTTGGCGCAGATAGCGCACTTGTATGATAGTTTGCTGAAAACTATCAATTCCTAGTCCTACTGGGCAGTTGTAAATCCCTGGGTCAGCAGGAAGAACACTGTTGATTTTGTCTTACGGTTCTTCCACCAGACTTCATTTCACAGGTATTCGATAGAAACAATTCTGTTTCTAATCCTAGTTGGCTGTAGGAAATTAGAAGGATTTAAGAATAGCTGAGATTTGACGTCTCTCAATAAGTGACTTTCAAAAACTCTTCCATACCTTTTTAAACTTTTATCTTTCTGAACATGGAGCGAAATGCAGGTGGTAAGCGAGCAAAGAGGGGTGTAGGACATAGAGGTAGAGGTACGAGAGAAGGTGCTCCTTCCAATGCTGGCGACAACACGCAAGCCAGCGGATCTTCGGTTGCAGGACCGTCAGGCCTGTCATCGCTGGGTCAGAGCCCTGTGAATCTAAGTAATGAACAGTGTCGCCAATCTGTTCTTCAGTGGTTAATGCAACCTACATCCAGCAGTCTTACCTCCTCGTCCTCCCAGTCACGGCCACAAATGTCATCATCATCAACATCCGTTCAACATTGAAGCAAAGTCAGCCCAAATGTCAAATCGTGTACCCACCACTGTGGATAATCCATTTTCTGAAGACCTCTTTGATGACCAATTGCGGGGGGGGTCAGTAGGCCGTTCACAGGATCAAGAGGCCCTAGAGGATGATTGTGTCTGCTCCGTCGCCGAATCGCTGATGCCATGAGAGGAGGAGAAGGAAGCCAGTCAATCGGCAAAAATCCCGGGAGGTTGACCACGCCTTGCAGTGCCTGTTGCTTGTAGCCCGCAGCTCCAGCATGCAGAATATCAGGACGAGGAAGTCACCTGTGTTGATGATGATGACGACATTGCGGATCCAACGTGGTCTTTTCAGCAGAATTTGCTAGCTAGCGCTTCATCACTGGACGAGGAGGAAGACGATGGTGTAGGGTCAGTATGGGTCCAGCCTCAAAAAGGGAGAGGACGGTCGCACAAGTCCGCTGAGATTATTCCGCCAGCCACGATCAGCGGAAACACCGCTCCTCGCTTATCGCTGTCGAAAAGGTCCAGGACCTCTCAAGCCTGGGCCTTTTTCGAGCAAGCCTCTGATTCACCCAGCGATGTCATATGCCGCCTTTGCCATAAACGCATCAGTAGAGGGAAGAATCTTAGGTGTTTAACCACCACCAACATGTCTAGTCACATGCAGCGAATGCATGAGTTGAAATGAAGGGAACACTTGGCCAACCAAGGCCACACCGATGCCGGGCTTCCAACCACTGTCACACCCTCTGTCTCCGCCTCTTCCTCCTCCACCACGACCAAGCATTTTTTTTGCGGGATGAGTTGACGTTTTAATTGGTATAATTTTTGGGGGACAAGACTTTATGATCGCTTTTAAATCTTCTTTTTTTGATGGCAGGGTGAAGAAAATACTGCAATCCTAGTAGTGTTTTTTATTTTTATTTTTATTTTTTTTAAATTGAAAATTTTTATTAAGTTTTCAATATTAAATAGTAACAATATTACATAGAAATATATGCAGAAAGAGATCTACAATATACATGCTTGTCAAGCGCCGTCAAGTAAAGTAGCATATGGTGATTAAGGCGCATCTGTGGAATGTATAAAATCTCGAAAACTTTTTAAACAGTAAGGCATTATATGCGGTTGTTCAAATCGTAGATCAACAAATTGAATTTCAGAGATCAAGGCATATGAAAAATCTAGGACATACAGACATACAACATTATAGACAAAGGGAAGAGGGATAGGATCAGGATAGGGTGATGGGGGGGAGAAGTGTATGAAAGGTATTTAATACATTTTATGCTGGATGTAAAGTTCGATAAACGTCCCAGGGAAGCCATGTCCTCTCAAACAAGTCCAACTTGTCATGCAGTGAGGCCGTCAAATATTCCATTCGCCGAATATCAGCTATTCTGTGGCAACGATCCTCCGTGCTAGGTGGATTAGTCTGCGCTCCTTCCAAAATCAAACACCTGGCTGCAGTCAAGATATATAACATTAGGGTGGAGTCAGCTTTAGGGATACCCTTTACAGGGCTACTCAACAGATAGGTCAGGGGAATCAAGGGAACTCTTACCCCTAAAACATTGTGTAAGAATTCTGTACCCGTAGCCCAAAAACCTTTGGATTAT
>JAODAL010086626.1:0-10189 GCA_025379985.1 Phyllomedusa bahiana | reverse complement strand
CCTCCCCCTCCTTCAAAAAGGCTTTGCTGCTTAGTAGTGATTCGTACCTGCTACCCCTGATGGCTTCACTATGGATCCTCTGCTGCGCGCTGTGGCTTCCCTGTGCGCTGCTTGCTGCTGCTCTGAGGCCTGTTGCTGGGCCTTCAGGGCTTCCATGTGAGCTGTCTGCTGCTGAGCTGTAGCCTGTTGCTGCTGCAGATTTGCCTGCACCAGGTGCTTGATGAGCTCCTCCATAGCAGTAGCTGTCGCTTGGCTCTGTGCTGCAGCCTTAACCCAGGACATAGGTTTATGCCCACATCCTCCACCACTTGTAGGGAATCAGCTCAAAGGTGGTACAGAGAAACACAGTCTGCGACTTCCTTTAGAATGGCGTTTATTGCCAGAAAGGTAAACACAAAAGGAAAACAACGTAGCTGGCCTTCAGCGCAAAACAAAACAGCACACTGTCCGTGTGTAAACTCAGTCTCTGGTTCTTTTAGCAGGATCCAGTCTCAAGGGGATTTGCAGGCAGCCTGCTGTAGACACTCTGTCTGACTCTCACACTGTCAGACTCCTTCTGACAGACACACCCCTTGCTCACCTGACTTGCCAGGTTTATATACGGCTGAAAACAAAACCAAGGCCTGGACCTGGACATGGGAGTAGCCAACCCACCCCGCTCTTTTGGCTACTCCAGTAAAAAGCCTACCCGATTAACTGCATAGCAGTTATACTAAACGTATAGGAAACGTGTGTCAGTGGCCTACTGCCGCTGACACCAGTACTATATGGCTTTTTACCACACCGAGACCAGGCATCTCGGTGAGACATATTGGCCGTCCACTACAGCCCCTTGGGGTTTATTACAATGCACTATATTGAAAGACACATATGCATGTTTTTCTCACTATCTGACAAGAAATTAGAATAAACCTTACCTGTTTTAGATCAATTACGATTACCAAAATTATTTATATTTGCCAAATGCCAGATTAATGAGAGAGAGAATTTTTAAGACATTTTTATTACTTTATGCAAAATCAAAAGTTTACATACACTAGGATTACTATGCCTTTAAAGAATTTGGGACAGCTCATATGATGATGTCAAGTCTTTGGAAGCTTCTGATGGTTTATTGGCAACATCTGAGTTAATTAGCGACACACCTGTGGATGTATTTCTTAATGCACCCCAGAAACACACTGCTTCTGTGTGTAACATCATGGGAAAATCTAAAGAATTCAGTCAAGATATCAGGAAGAGAATTGTGGACTTGCACAAGTCTGGATCATCCTTGGGTGCAATTTCCAGATACCTGCAGATGCCTTGTTCATCATTGTTCAATTATACGTAAGTACAAACAAGATGGGAATGTCCAGCCATTATACTGCACAGGAAGGAGACGTGTTCTGTGTCTCAGAGATATATGTGCCTTGGTCTGACATGTGCATATCAACCCAAGAACAAAAGCAAAAAACCTTGTGAAGATGCTGGCAGAAGCTGGTAAGATTGTGTCATTATCCACAGTGAAACAAGTACTGTATCAACATGGGCTGAAAGGCCGCTCTGCCAGGAAGAAGCCATTACTCCAAAAGAAACATATAAAAGTCAGATTAATGTTTACAAATGCACGCAGGAACAAAAATATACATTTTTGGAGACTTGTTCTCTGATCTGACAAAACAAAAATTTAACTGTTTGGCCATAATGACGATCATTACGTTTGGAGGTAAAGGGGAGAAGCTTAGAATCCTAAGAACACCATCCCAACTGTGAAACACGGGGGTGGAGGCATCATGTTGTTGGGTAGTACCAAATACTAAGGAAATATATGTAAACTTTTGACTTTGCAGAAAGTAATAAAATGCCTTAAAATTTCTCTCTCTCATTATTCTGGCATTTGGCAAATATAAATAATTTTGTTAATCCTAATTGACCTAAAAAGGGTAAGATTTATTCTGATTTCATGTTAGGTAGTGAGAAAAACATGTATTTTTATATAGTGGATATAAACTTCTGGTTTCAGCTGTATCGGACAAAAAAGTGTTATAGAACACATTTTGCAGTAGACAGAGCTCTAAGTAACACACTCTTGTTCTTCTCTGGACCTGTCTACAAGAACACACTTGGGAACGAGTAATTTATGGAAGTTCAAAGATTACAACAGGGTTGTTCTTGTAGTTTATCTTATTTATAGTATTCAACTTTTGTGTTTCTGGTCCTCAAAAAGAGCTGGAATAACACATCTGATTACAAGTGTAATCAGACA
The DNA here is from genome assembly GCA_025379985.1 of Phyllomedusa bahiana. Taxonomy (NCBI): domain Eukaryota; kingdom Metazoa; phylum Chordata; class Amphibia; order Anura; family Hylidae; genus Phyllomedusa; species Phyllomedusa bahiana. Next base: position 7,941 of record JAODAL010086626.1, on the reverse strand, counting down.
CTCCTGGGAAACTACTACAAAATCTTTAGCAGGATCCCCCATTGACCATAGTATTTATAATACTAGTGACATCTTATGTGTCAGAGGGGCTCTGGGACTTAGTATGACTACTACTTTGTATAGTTACCCCCTTGCATCCAAGTATGTATGTGTGGCATGAATTCTGTCAACTAGCTCAAAATTCCTTTTTTTTTTGTTTTATTAAAATTATTGATTTGTTTAAATCCTTTTTAACATAAAATGGGTAAAAAATGTTTGGAAATATAAAAAGCAAATAAGAAAGAAAAGAATCTCTGTTACTAAAGACTTCTATAAAGGTAGATAGATAAATATATAGATAAATAGACAGATAGATAGAAAATTAAATGTAGGAAGATACATTGGGGACCTCCAACACAAATATAAAGAGAGCCTCAATACAATGTAGTCTAGACATATTTAGCAGAGATGATATATGTTGTGATTATTGCGATATCAGAATGATGCAAAATTTAAGTTCGAAGGCTTTTTAAACTTTTTTTTATCCATTTAGTAAACATTAAAGTCGCTTGAAAGGCATGTGGGAATTTTTATATTACTCTGTAAAGCAATTATAAATCCAGTGACAATTCAAAAGGAAAATTACTAGTAAACTGTATAGTGAAAGGGATGCCTATGCAATTTAATGTATTACAACGATTAATGATTATCATGTGACTTTTGATTTTGAGTAAGAGTTTGATTTATCACAACTAATGTAAAATTCAAATAGAGGTTTTGCAAGTAAGATACAATCAGGGAGATACTTTTATCTTTGACAGATACTCTGAAAATTGAAAGCTTAAATTGTGCTGCTATGGTAAATAGGCAGCCTTAGTTTGTTCAAGGGTATTTATAGAGATTTATTTATTAGGGCTGTGTTTGTGTTTTGGTTATTTTTAGTGTTGAGCGATTAGAATCGACAAAGTTGAAATCGGCACCGTTTTTAAGTTGATCGGAATTTTCCGATCTTGCGATAATTTAGGTGGGAATCTGGATAATTATTAATTCGCCCTTTTCGGCACTTCCGTCATTTTTGGGGCCAAAAATCAGCTTAGAAAATAGAGCAGGGTAGGGGTTGGCGACGTCATTATGTGATGTGTATGGTTTTTTGATTGGCTGTAAAATCACGGACCTCGTTTTCATAGAAAGCCCTTTCCCGTTCGCATCGGGTTTTCTTTTTGTCTCTAAGAGCAGGACTCTGTAAAATTTCTCTTAAATTACGCCCCCAAACACATTTCTCTTTGTTCACAGAGACACTATGCTTTTAGCTGTGAACATTAAACTAGGTAAAAATTAGAAAATTTCATTTTTTTAGTTAGTTAGGGAGAGTTTAAAAGAAGCATCTAGCGCGTACAGCCGCCGGGGTGGGGGGGGGGCGAACACACGCGACAGGAAGAAGGTTTTTTGAAGGGGGGGGGTGTATATGTGTAGTCCAGACTTTTTTGAATCTTTTATTGAAATGGCTTTTTATTAACAGTTTTTGGCCATTTTGGGTAAAATGTCCCTTGTATTTTGTGCAGCCTGTATTTATTTTTGGATACAGAATTTTTTAGTATGCAGGTTTTTATTTGTTGGTGCAAAACCCACCTTTTTTATCCGTACACATTTAATTGGTTTTTTCACTTTTTTGCGCCCAGTTTTGTTCAAAGCCCCCATTTGTACTTACAATGGATACAGAACTTTTCTAGTCACGGCGGTGTTTTTCATGGTGCCAAAAAAAACCCACCTTTTTTTATCGTCCAAAATTAAATTAGTTTTTTTTCATTTGGCGCCCCCATTTTTTTTTTTCAAAGACCACTTTGTTTTACAATGGGTAAGAACTTTTCTAGTCCCCGCGGTGTTTTTCATGGTGAAAAAAAAACCACCATTTTTATCGTACACAATTTAATTACGTGTTTTTCCTTTGGCGAGCCCGTTTTTTTTAAAAGCCCATTTTGTACTTATATTCATATGAAATTTTTGCTGTTTGTTGTATTTCATAGGGAAAAACCCCTATTTTAACATACAAAATTTTAAATTACCGTGTTTTTCACTTTGGCGACCCCTTTTTTTGTTGAAAAAGACCCATCTTGTACTTATATTACCAACAGAAATTTGCAGTAATTGCGTTTATTTCCCATGGTGCAAAAACCCCCTATTTTATCCGTCCAATTTAATTAGGTTTTTTTCACTTTGGCGCAGGCCATTTTTGTTCAAGGACCCACCTTGTTTTTTCCACTTTGGTGCGGCCCGGTTTTGTTCATAGAGCCACTTTGTACTTATATTTGAATACAGAAATTTTGTATTTATTTTGGTGTTTTTATTGGGTGCAAAAACCACCGTTTGTTTCCAATAACTTTTAAATAGCTGTTTGCGTGGTGGGGCCCCCCTAGTTTTTTTTTTCAAAAGCACTTTGTACGACATTGTGATAGAAACATTTTTAGCAGCTGTTCTCGTTTGCATTCCCTGAAAAAAAAAAAAAAAAACGCAATTCTCATCTGGGAATTTTAAATATTTTATTGCGCTGTTTGAATCTCATTTTGGCCAGATAGCGCATTTGTATGTAGTTTGTTAAAAAAATTTTTATCAATTTCCCTATCCAACTAGGCAGTTGAAAAAATCCCGGGGACGAAGGAAGAACACGTTGTTTTTCTTAGGGGTTCTTCCACCGACCGTTTTCACAGTATTCGCTGAAACATTTCAGTTTCAAATCTTATTTGGCTGAGAAATTAGAGGGATTTAAGAATAGTGTGTTTTTCCCGTCTTTTATAAGAGACTTCAAAAACTCTTCCATACTTTCTAAATTTTTATCTTTCGAACATGGAGTAAATGCAGGTGGTAAGCGAGCAAAGGGGGGTGTAGGCAGGGGGGTGGTAGAGGTAGAGAGAAGGTCCCCCTTCCAAGTGCGGGACAAAAGCTGCCAGTGGATCTTTTGGGTTTGCGGGCCCGTCGGGCCCCGTCATCCGGGTCAGGGCCCTGTAAATCTCAGTAAGAAAGCGTCGCCAAATCTTTCTTCAGTGGTTAATGCCCCCCGCATCCGCTTTACCTCCTTTCCCCCCCAGTACGGCCCCAAATGTCTCTCAGCATCATAGCACCGCCCAAAATAACGGGCAGCCCAAAGTCAACTCGTGACCCACCATGTGGATAATCCTTTTCTGAAGCCCTCTTTGATGAAAAATGCATTTTGGGTCGAAAAAATTTTCAAAAACCAAGAGGCCCAAAAAGGTGATTTTGTTGCTTGACGGCCCGTATAAAGCCATCAAGAGGAGGGAGAAGGAAGACGGTCAATCGGCAAAATCCCGGGCGGGGGCGGCAACGCCCCTGCACATCTGTTTCTTGTAGCCCCCAGTCCTGGAGCAGAAGTCAGGACGACAATCACTGTTGTGTGATGATGATGAGACATTGGGATCCAAAGTGGTTTTTCGCCAAAAATTTCTTGCGAGCGTTCATCATGGCAGGAGGGGACGATTGGGTATGTAGTAGGGGCCCGCCCCAAAAAGGGAGAGGGCGGTCGCAGAAGCCGCTGAGATGATTCCCCCAGCCCCGATCAACGGAAAACCGCTCCCCGCCTTCGCCGTCGAAAAGGTCCAGACCTCTCAAACCCCCGGGCCTTTTTGAGCAAACCTTCATTTACCCAGCGTGTATATGCCCCTTTTCCGTAAACCATCAGTTGAGGCAAGAAAATTGGTGTTTAACCACCACCAAAATGTTGTCAATGCAGCGAATGTGAGTTGAAATGGGGGGAATAATTGGCCAAAAAAAGGCCCCCACCGAGCCAGGCTTCAACCCCTTTTCAACCCTCTGTCTCCCCCTCCTCCTCCCCGCCCTCACCCAAAGGTTCCCAGCTGCCATGCTCTCGAGCATGATCAGGGATCAGCCTTGCTTCAGCCCCCACCATCGCCCCAGTACCACCCACCCCCCAGAGACCCATCCTACCCCTTCTTATTTCCCCCAGTTTGACGACCTGCCGCCGTACAGTGGCCGTCTGCAGCCAGTTTCTTCTTCCAGGTTTTGGGGCAAAGAAAACTTTAAACCCAAACCCTCCCCAAAACCAAAAGCCTGAATGCGGCATTTTTAGGCTTTTGGCTTGGAAAAGTTTCCTTTCGTTGGGGGGACACAGATGGGTTCCGCCCACGTCTTGGCCCTGCCGCCCCCCAAAACCAAATGCCCCAGCGGCATTTCTTTGCCAAAATTTTCCGACCCCCCCCCCCCGCCCCCCCCCCCCCCCGGGCCAACCTCTGTCATCTAAAAATTTTAAGCGCGTTGTCTGTTTCTGGTCTGGAAAAGTCCATTGACCCCTAAAACAGGGATAGTAAGCAGGCCAAGGCCCCCTAAATTTTTCTGTGACACTCACGGGTGAGCCGGGGGATTCTCTGGGTAGTGATTGGCTTCAGGGTCGGCCCCCATGTCTTCAAAAACCCCAGGGATGGTGCGGGTTCTTTCCCCCAAGGTCCTCGGTGGTCATGTCCCAAGGGAAACCCGGCCGTGTTGAAATTTTTAAAACTGTTTGGACACCCCTCCCCCAGGTCAGGGTTTGTGGAAAGGGGGTTTATAAAGCAACGAGGGGAAAAATAGCGCTGGGGGGGGTGACAAGAAACCCTTATTTGCCAGGCAAAAGGTGGTGTGCGGAAAGGTCGAAATCTGCTGGGGCCCCTTAGATCGGTGGCGGGGAAAACAAATCCCTTTTGGGGACTGTCTGAACCTTGCCCTCCCGAAATTTCTAAACCTACCCGGGGCGGATGCCTGCTGGGAAGGCTCGGGGGTTCGCACTTCTCCATTGCACCCCGCTTCGCCCGCCCCGGCTGCTTCCCCGCGCAGCTCGGCCCCCCTCCTTTCTCATTGTTGACCTGGCAACAAGTGGAAATTACCTCCCCTTTCCCAGCGATTGTGAACAGGCTGCAAGCAGGGGTGCGGACCTCGGGTGTTGAGACACCAGAGTGGAGGCGGGAAAGAGCTTGCACCACCCTTGCCCTTTTGAAGAAACCACCAAAAAGGTCAGTGCGGCAATCCCTTGTCAGCAGAGCCAAATTTTGGGTTTTTAGTTTGGAAAGATTTGGAACTCTTAAAAACAGGTTTCCCCCCAGGAAGTAGGAGGAGACGGACCACAGATGGGACACGGGGGCTTTTCTCCATCGAATCCCCCAGGGCCCGAAAGTGTCACAATTTTTTCGGTCTTCTTAGGCAGTGGGGTTTGGGGTCCAGGGCAGGGCAAGGGGGCCTTAGCTCCAGGGGGGGCATTCCGAGGCAAGTAGGGGTTTTTGAAGGTGGCCGGGGGGAAGCGGGGAGGAGGAGGGGGTATTCCTGGACACCGAGTTTTGCGTCCCTGCCTTGGGAAAAAGGTTGGGGGCGAATTTGAGGCGGAGGGGGAAGATGGGAAATCTTTTTTTAGTGCCCCGACCAGAGGTTGGGAAAATCAAGGCTCCACTTCACAGAGTGCTTGGTCTCCATTTCCTCCCAAAATGACCTCGCATTAAGGCCCCCAATTTTAACAACAGTTCTGGGTGGGCCCCCCTCCCGGATCCCCCCGGTACAAAAAAAAACTCACACTTTCCCTTTCCCCCCACCCCAAAAAAAAAGTAAAATGCAGGAAATGGGGGACCTTGCTGATTGATCAACTGGAGACATCTGTTTTGTTGCTTCACGTTCTTCAAATGTCCCCCCGGTGGGAAAAACGTCAGCGACGTGACAGCAGTAAGCGCCAAGCAGCGTAGCGGCAGCAGCCGCCCCGGCAAGGTGGCAGAATCTATGGGGACCCCTGGCAATCTTTATTTTACCACCTCACCAACGATGTAAGCAGGGCACACATACAACACACAGAGACCAGTTAAGATCATGGTGCAAAAATATCTGCCTTTTTACACCGATTTTTTGGATGTGTTCCGCCCAAATTTAAATTTTTGGGTATCCAAAAAGGGGTGAATGGCTCGAGCCGCTCGCCCACAATAGAGGTGTTGTCCTGCCCAAACCGCGTCATATCTGGCGGACCCCAGACAGCTGGGGGGAGTCATTACAGACAAACGCATCCCGGCTTTTCCCCAAAATAATGTGGGTGTTTGACTTTCATCAAGAGAATCAGCATGGAATCTCGATGTGTTGTGGGGCCCCTTGCCGAGGTCACCGATTATTTTTTTTCCGGTTACTTCACATTCCTCTTTTAAACAGAAATGGTCCTTGAAAACTTTTTTTTTAAAAAAGATCTTTCTTACGCATTTTTTTTTCTTTTTTTCCAAAAAAATCCCCTTTTGTGGTTTGTGTGAGGGGATGTAAAAAAGACAGCAAAGGTTTTTTTGAAAAAAACCATTCCCTTTACTACTTTTCTTTAGAAAATTTTTCCATTTAATGGGTTTTGGGACATGTTGCTGGAGAAAAGCTATAATCAGGTCCTTTGGAACAGAAATTGGCTTTTAAAGGGGATTTCTCCCCACAATTTTTAACTGGTGAGAAGTAATTTTATAATTTTTTGGGGGCATGCTGCTTTGAAAAAGTGCAATTAAAGGTCCAAATAAAAAAATTTGTATTAACAGAAAATTTGTTTTTAAAAATTGTCAAAATGGTCAAGGGGCTGTTTGAATTTTTTGGGGATGTTTTTCTTGAAAAGAGCTATCTACGGTCCCATTTTAAAAATGGGGGTTTTTTAAAAAGAATTTGTTTGTCCAATTGTCAAGAGTGGCTCAAGGGGGATGGTTGCTGTCAGACAGGAATGTAGGGAAATGTTAATGGACATTTAAAATCTTTTAAAAATAGCTACAATCCCTTAGTGAACAACCCCTTTAAATACATTTAGAAAAAAGAGAAAAAAAGATGGGTGGGATTCCCCCCTATTTTAAAAATGTTTTTTGAACTAAAACTAAAAAAACTGGCATGTACAAAATACTGATCAAAATTTCCCGTGAATTTTTTACAAGGAGGTCGGAAAAACTTTAACAGATTTGGGTTTCCCGGGGGGGGTTGCAAGTCCGTTAAAAATAAAAAGGTTTTCAAAGACTCCTTTTACGGCACTTTTTAATTGGGGGTCAGACAGGTTTTAAAGGTCATTCTGTGGTACAGAACAGGTATACTCTAGTTTTAGTGAAATAAAATGGTGGGGTTTAAAGACTCCTTTTTCCAGGGTTTTTAAAATCTGGGGGATGCAGGTTTGGGGCTCATGATGTGGCCCAGGAAGGTTAGTCAATGCCGTTAACTAAAAAAGGGGGTTGATGACTCCTTTTTCCGGACTTTTTAAAAAGGGGGTCAGACAGGTTTAATGGGCATACTGTGGTACAGAAAGGTTTTAAACTATGTCCGTTCAACTAAAAAAGGGGGTTCAAAAACTCCTTTTTTCCGGCACTTTTTAATCTGGGGTTTTAGACAGGTTTAATGGTCATACTGGGTACAGAACAGGTTTACCTATGTTCAGTGAAACTAAATGGTGGTTGAAAAAAACTCCTTTTTCTGGCAGTTTTAAATCTGGGGGGTCATGAGGTTGGGGCCCATGATGGGCCCAGGGCAGGATAGTCAATGTCCCGTTCAACTAAAAGGTGGTTAAGACTCCCCTTTTTCCCGGGACTTTTTAAAATTGTGGGTCAGAAAGGTTTTTTTGGCTTTTTTGAGTACAGAACAGGTAAAAATTATGTCCCGTTCAACTAAAATGGTGGTTGAAAGACTCCTTTTTCTGGCACTTTTTAAATTGGGGTAGAAGGGTTTAATTTGGCATCGCGGTAAGGACGATATGTTTGTCCGTTCAATTTAAAAAGGGGTTCAAAGATCCTTTTTCCCGGGACTTTTTAAATCTGTGGGTCTGTAATTTAAGGGTCATGCTGCGGTCCCGGAAGGCATGCAAAGGCCAGTTCAATTAAAATGATGGGCAAATATACTGCCTTCTGGACTTTTTAATTTGTGGGTTTTGAGGTTTAAGGGTCATGCTGTGGTACAAGACAGGGGTGCGAATGGGCTGTGGTTTTT
>JAODAL010086625.1:0-10190 GCA_025379985.1 Phyllomedusa bahiana | reverse complement strand
AAAACCTGAAAAGGACAGCGTTTCTGGGGGTTTTGTTCCTTTATCAGTGCACAGTAGAATACTGGTTGGTTTATCCCTCTGTAGCATCTCCCCTAGCCAGCCAGTATTCTGGGTGCAAGGAATCCACCAGGGAGAGGAAAAGTACAACAGAACTCAGATTCCCCCCATCCTTTTAAATGCCGGGGCATCAAAACCCGTTAAACGGGGGGATCGGAGCCGGCTACAGCCGCCGCCTAAGAGGGGGGCACGCCGTGTGCATTCGCCCTAAAACCCTTTGAGCTTTATATGGGTACACCAATGCTTTTTTTTTCCACCCCACCCCCCACAGCCTACTTTTTTTTTTCCCTTTTTCCCAAAAACCCAATTTGGGGTTTGTTTTTTGGGGGACAAATTTTTTTTTTTTTTTTAAACGGTGCATTGACCACAACATATAATGTACTGGGAAATCCAAAATAAATTCTCTGTAGGGTAGAACATGAAAACAAAAAACGCAATTCCCGCCATTTTGAGGGGCTTTTTTTTTTAAGGTTTTACTTTCGGTAAAAAAGGTTTTTTTTCCTGTATTTGTGGGTTTGATAATCGGTATGCCAAATAGTAGGTTTTTCATTCAGTTTTAGAATTTTTTTTTTTTTTTTTTTTAAAAAAAAAGTCGGGGTTTTTGAAGGACTAATTTAAATTTTGGGCTTCGAGTCTGGGATTAAATTTAAATTTAAAGGGGGTTTTGTCTCAACAAGGTTGCTTTTTATGTTGAATTCTTGAAAAAACAAGTCACTTTGCAATATTGTCCATTAACATGTCCTACCATTCCTAGATTGCGTGCACAGCCCCCCCTCGGGTTGCAAAAGCTAAGCCCAGTTTATCTCTCCTGATTGGGCTTCAGAATGGTGTATACACAGACCTTTCGTCTCCCCCTGAAGGTGCCAACGCTATTGCATAGCACAGCCCTTTTCATTCTCCCGTTGGGCTGCCAGGGGGTCCTATAGCTACAGACCAGTTCATTCTCCCCTGAAGGCTGTCATGGGGGTTGCTATGCTACAGACCAGTTCATTCTCTCCTGATGGCTGTCAGTGGGGGTTTGCTATAGTACAGACCTGTTCATTCCTCCTGATTGGCGCAGTCGTTTGCTATAGCTAAAAAACCTGTTCTTTCCCCTGATTGGCCTTATAGGGCAGACCTGGTGTCCTCAGCACCCTCACGCAGGCCGTAAAGTAAAAAATAAAACCCCAGAAAACAGGACTGAGGTAAGAGGAATCTATGTAGTTAGACAACCCCTTTAAGGGTGAGGGATCTGTATTTTAAGGACTGGTCTGGTATCTGTATTTATGTAGGGGGTCTGATTATTTTGGGGTCTAGTCAGAAGTCGGAGTTAATTTTGGAGTTTTGGCTGAAGGACGGTTTAAAATTTGGCGGTCTGGGGGTTAATTTTTTTTAAGGGTGAGGTGTCTGTATTTATTTTAGGCTCTGGTATGAATTGAAGCTTCTGGTCTGAATCCGTTTTGAGGTCTGATCTGGGGGTTTTTCATCTCCACTAGAACAGCAGGACAGCTAATCATCAGAACGAGGTGAAGAACATGGACTGCCGAGGGGAAGCCGAATCCAGTGCGTATGGCTGGCTGCAGTGCTGGGCACCTGTGTCTCTCCATATCTCACTAGATAAGAGGAGAAGATGGATAGATGTGGCTGCCAGCGCTCTGAACTGGACAGAGAAGGACTGAAATTCTGCCAGCGCTGATGGAGAGCAGCATTAGCAGCCGTTCAGTGACTGCCGCCCCCACAACGTCCCAATTATCAACCAAAACATCCTCACAGCTAAAGTAGTTGCACACATAGACCATGAGAGCAGCTGATTTCAGTTGTGTTTGGGTTAATGCTTTCTTTAGGGTATGTTCACACGATGTATTGCGGCGTGCATTTCGCGTCGTATTTGAGCTTTAATACGACGGGATGCGGGCCGAAATTACGGTAACCCGTAGTTCTCATAGGGTCCAAAATGCTGATCCAAACACACATCTAAAAATGTATCCAAAATCGGATCCAACACGCCACGTGAACAGACCCTGAAGATCCGGGCCCCAGTGCTGCCGCCCCCACCCCCCACGCCACAGGAGTACGTGCATATTAGGCTATGTCCACACAATGTACTATGGCACTGATCAGCAAGTGGGCGGGTATGGGTCGGCAGCCCACCGGCCACATTGACATTCATTACTCGTGGCGCGTATTCCCCGCAAGTAATTGACATGTCACTTATCTCCCCGCACATACAATACGATCGTATTGTATGCCCGGGGAGAGGAGATGTAATCCATAGTTCTCTATGAGAACTATTGGTTACTGTAATTTCGGCGCACATCTTGTCCGTATTAGAGCGCAAATACAACGCGAAACGTGCGCCGAAATTACGCCGTGTGAACACAGCCTAAAGACTTAAAAATCGGACATCTTTTTGCTTTCCCTTTTAGCAGGAGACGACAATGTGAGGAGGGCAAAGAATTATCAGTCCCATATTGGAGACACCAGCATTACTAATGGCACTTGGTAGTTGATGGCCCCGGTTACAGATCCCGCACTGGGGCCCGGATCTTTAGGGTCTATTCACATGCCGCGTTGGATCCGATTTTGGATACATTTTTAGATGCGTGTTCGAATCACCATTTTGGTCCCTAAACGGACCCAAACCCGCAGCTAACAATGTGCAGTGTGTTACATTGCTTTCAAAGTAAAACACGCATTGGCGTTCAGACGAGTGATCACCGGTGTGTTGTACTTGCGTCTTTCGGATCCGTTCAAAGAATTTCATGTCAATTCTGGTCCGAAAGATCAGCAACCCTATTTAAAAAACTATAGGGTGCGATCCTGCTGCAGCCAAAACCCATCCAAACACACACCGGCATGTTGGATGCGTCTTGGGTCTGATTGCAGCCCTTTTGGATGCGATTTTCCGATCCAATACGCCGTGTGAATATACCCTTAGGTTACACCTCTGACTGACTATCTGCCAAGCTGCCGGTACAGTGAGCGAGTGGGTGGAACACAGTAAATCAGATCAGTGCTCACTCTGTGTGCGTCGTTCCCGTCAAAAGATTCGTCTGCAGGAGGCCTTCTCGTTTCTGAAACACCAAGGAAAAGGGATTCTGTAAAATTTTTGCCGCTTTGAGAAAAAAATTTAAAGAAATCAGTCCAATTACACAGAAGATTAAATAGCCTGAAAATTCTTACACCCCAAGAGATTTTACAAGATTAGAAAGGAAAAATGGCGCCACACCTCTTTGTGGGTGGTGCGGGTATGCATTTTAGTTTTCATTAATTTGTTCATTGATTTTTTTTTTTTTTTTTTTTTTTAAAGGATACTATGCCCTATGAAAATGTTAAATTATACTCATCCCTCGTCTCTCCTGGTTTTCAGCACTGCCCCATCCTCACTCTCTCTCCCAGTCTCGATCCGAACAGGATGTCACTGCTGCAGCTGCCGGAGTGGTCATGTGTCATTGGCGGACATCAGAGCCATCTTAACAGCATTGTGGGCCCGGGCAAGCACTGCGTGGGCCCTGCCCCCTACCGACATAAAATAGGCCCTGACTTAGCCCCCCCCCAACACCCATATTAACACCCCTTATGCTACACTGGCAGCCTGCAGCCTTACAAGATTTTTGGGAGGGGAGGGGGCCCTTGGGGCCCTTCTCCACCATCTTTTTTTTAAATGTTTGCACACCCAAAATTTCACAAATGTTAAAAAGCAAAGCCAAACCAAGGATCCAGGGTTTTCCCGTATTCCCGGGACATACATAAACCAATTCGGGGGCCCCTATACTTGTGGGGCCCCCGGGCAACTGCCTAGTGTGCCCAATGGAAAAGATGGCACTGGCGGACATCACTATTCCTTGCACCTACTTGGCTTCAGCAGTGATGTCCCGATTAGAGCAAGACCGGGGCAAGATGATAGTTTCAGCTGGCGCCTGCCTTAACTGCCAGTTTTTTTGGGGGGTGCCCTTTCACTACAAACCCCCCCAAGGTACCGAACAGGAAAAAACCTTTCCAAATTGGGGGCAGCCGCCGGCCCCCAAATTGCATGTTCTCCAGGGCTATTCGCCGCAAGTAATTGACTGTCCTTATCCCCCCGGGCGTACAATAAAATTTTCTTTTGTACAGCGGGGAGGGGAGGCTAATCCATAGTTCTCTGATAAATAGGATTAACGAATTTGGGCGCGATCTCGCCCGAAATAGGCCAAAATAGCGGTGAAATGGTGCCAAATTTTGCCTTTGAACACCCTTTTCCAAGAGCTGTAACTTTTTTTTTTTGCTACAGGAGCTGTGAGGGGCTTGTTTGTGGAAAGTTGAGGAGTACACTTTGGGGACACGGACTTTTTGATCCTTTTAAAAACCATTTTTTGGGGGGGCGGATGAAGAAAATACAGCAAGGTATGTCTATTAATATATATATAAAAATATATATATTATATATATATATAATAATCAAAAAAAAAAAAAAACCCCACACACACATAAAAATATAAAATTACACACTACATTTAAAAACGACATGTTGTTTTCTTTTTGGACAATATCATATAGCGATACCCAAAATTCATAGTTTTTTTTATGTTGTTTTTTTTTTGTAAAACCCGAATTTTTTCTTTTTTCCTTTTTAACTAATTTCCCTTTTAAAAGGCACGGATAACAAAAATTGAAATCTGCAATTTTTTTTTTTCTTTACAGCGTTCATTATGTAGGTTAAATAACATAACAGGTTTCTAGGCTAGGTGGTTACGCACACGGCGATACCAAGTATGTGCACTTTTTTTTATTTTTTGATCATTTTAGGGGCAACTGATATTTGTAAGGGAAAGGGCGGTGTACGTGTACTTGACTTTTTTCACTTGTATTTATTTTTCTTTTTTTTTATTTGGACTCAGGCTTTTGATCACGGGTTTACAAACAAAATAGCAGCCCTTTACTGTATTTCCCATGTTTTTGAAACTTTTCCAATCACCATGCCTGGGCCTTCACCATGCCCTTGGTGATGACACAGACAACCCTCAAGCCTTTTTTTTACAATTTCCGGGTTTTGTCTTTTAAAACCCATTGGGAATGGCAAGGGGGGGGGTGCTGATGGAAAACAAAAAGACGCCCCCTTTCCCTGCCCTTTTCCCCTTGGGGCATTTTAAATTTGACCGCACATCAAAGGGGGAAATTTGGGCCCCGGTTTAACAAAAGGGGTTTTTAAACTCCAGTCCTGGCCAATAGTGCAGGACACCTATTTTTATACACAGCAGGTTCCATGCGCTGATCCTGCGGGGCTTGCTTTTTAAAGGATTTACAGTTTCATTTTTATTCGGTGAACAGTTCCCAAAAACCCCAAGACGCCCCCCCATACTTTCCAATGGGGGGAAAGGGGGTTTTAATTTATGCCCTCCCACAGTGAACCCCTGAAAAAATTCACCAGGGGATGCGACACCTGTGCCTTTTTTCCCGGGGGGGCCCCAAAAAGGGTTTTTGTCCCTGCCGCGCCCCCTACCCACAATCTAGGAAGCGGAGACATGAGGCGCTGCTGACGTTTTTTCCCCCACTGCTTAGTTTGAGCATGCCCGGGACAGGGAAAGGGGGGAAAAAGTCATTTTTTTTTCCCAGTTTTAATTTTTTACTTTTCGGAAGGTGGAAAAATTCTTTATTTCCCACTTTCCTGATTTATTTTTAAAGGGGAACAAAAACCCCTTCGGAAAGTAAAAAAAGCGAAACAGACTTTGGTATTTGGGGAAAACCCAATTGGAAACCCGGGAACCTGCAGGCCTTTCCAATTAAAACCCCAAAATTTTAAAAAACCCAATTTTACCTGCGGAGTTTGTTTTAAAAAGGGAGCGGGGCGATTGAGCCCTGGTTTTAGGTGGGGGTTTTTTTTCAGTGACCTCAGCTCCACCCTAGGTACTTTTAACAGCATTGCCCCCTAAATTTTACAATCATCGAGGTTGTGATTTTTTTTAGTAGGCCAAAATTAATGAAAAACCCGGGATTACAATTTTAAAAGCCCCGAAAACCCCCCGCTTCACTTTAAATTAAAAAAAAATACTTTCAAACCACAAAAAAATATTTTATTTATATATATTTTATACTTTTAAAATATATATAAAATAAAGATATAAAAAATTTATATATTAAATATATTAAAATAAAAACACGCAGGGGGCCCTACAGGTTTTTGCCACTAGGTCGGATTTTATACCAGAAGAAGGTTTGTAAGCAACATCCCCACCAAGGGTCCCTTTGGGTTGGTAAGGGCCAAAATGTTTGTCAGCCCACACTAATTGGTTGGCAGAGGGTTTATTTTGGTTGTACGTGTGGGTTTTTACGGGGTGACAACGTGTTGGGTGGGGTGTCAACCCCGGGGTTCCAACAACGTTTTTTTTTAGGCTGGGGAACCCTAAAAAAACCCCGGGCCCAAAGGGTTTGAAACAAGGGGCATGGTTGCTTCCAAAAACCTACAGCACCGGGGAGCTGGAGAGGAGGCTCCCCAGAGGCTGGTGGGAAGTATATTTTCCCAGTGGTGACTGTTATTTTGGTTTTTATAGTTTTCCCTGAGTGGTAAAAACTCGACCAAAGCTTAGAGAGCGTCTCTATGGGGGGTTTAGAGAGTGGCCAACGGCCTGGGGTTTTTGTTTTTTTTCCTGGTTAAAGTTTTTTAATAAAGCGGGGCTGGGGCCCAAAGTTTTAAACTGAATCCCGTTTTCCTTTTGAGTGCCTTTTCCCGTTTTTAAAAGGCGGCTATCCAGGGTAAAGTGGGCCCAGGAGGGCGTCCAGCCAAAAGGTTGGATCGTCACATAATATATAGGAAAGACACATAATATAAATATTATATTTATATTATAAAATTTATTATATTTATTATATACCACCCCCACCCACACCGGGAATTTAAAAGCCCCTCACATCAAATGATGGTGACACCGAAAACATTTTCCCTTTATCGGGGGTCAAACAGCTATTAACCCCTGTATACGCAGAGAAAGGTTTTTGTTTTTTTCCCTTTTTTATCCTTAAACCCTGTCTTCCAAGAGCCAAGATATTTTTACTTTCCTGTTAAAAAGGGGCCCAAATTTGGGGACTTTTTTTGCATAAAAAGTTTTTCCCTTTTGATGGTGGGCACCCGGCCAAACCAATAATGTTCGGGAAAGCCAAAAAATTTGTATTTTATATAATAAAATATATTTTATTTATATATATATTTATATTATAATATATTTAATATATTTTTATATATATATATATATACTATATAAATAAAAATTTTTGTGTGTGTGTGGTAGTGGGTGTGTATTATAGATAAGTTTTAAAATAAAATAATACAAACATACACCAAATGGTATCAAACAAACAATAAGCAAGAAACAGTAAAAACTAATTTTTTTATTTTTTTTTATACTCCTGCATCGTAAATACGACAAAAATGTGAGAGATTTAAAAAAAAAAAAAAAAAAAAAGCAATGCTAGAATAAATGTTTTTTTTGGTTCCCTTTCCAATAAATGGAATAAATAGTGAGCAAAACTTCTGTGCACCCCTCAACTGTATCAATAAAAACAACAATACATCTCTCAGAAAATAAAAGCCCAAAAACAACTGATGAAAAAAAAATCAAGTTATGGGTGTCAGAACATGGTGCAAAGCCGGGTTCACTTGACTGGAAGTTTTTCCCCCATTTCCCGAGGGGAAAAACGAAGCCAAGGGGTCCCAAAATACACTTTGGCGCCCAACAGACCCTAAATTACAATGGGATGTCGGGGCACCGGGGGCTGGTACGCAGTTTTAGATGGAAAAAAATAGCACAGCGCGCTGTGTGATATTACACTACATTATAATATAAAAAATTTTTATATATCACACATATACACACCAAAACACAAAAAACACCACACACCCCTTTTTAATAATATATTTAAATTTTAAAAGTGTAATGTAAAAAGTGGTGTATATTTATAATTTAAAAATAATAATTTATATTTTATACAACTTGGGTTTTTAATTTATATATATTATATAATTAAAAATTATAATATTATATATGAATAATTATAACACACAACATACACACACACATAATTTTATAATATTTTGTACACACAAACACACAACAAATGTGTTACACGATGGTTGTGCATAAAAAAAATAAAAATTATTAAATATATTTTATATATTTTATAAATTTTAATATAAAAATACACAACACACACCACATACATGCATACATATATACACGACACACACCATTTATATTATAGATTAGCCTCTTATTGAAGTTATAGAAATTTTTTACAAATCTTTTATTCCCCCTGCATCCAATGATCTTACCTTTACGACCACCACCTGCACACACACATGCTCAGGAAGTCGGATGGGAGCTCGGAAATGCATGGCCAACGCTACCAGAAGGTGCAAAATGGCAACCAGGTTTTTTTTCCCAAGAAGGGTTTGCAGGCAAAAAAGCAAAGGGTCTATATTAACTACCTTTTTTAATAATAGATGAAAAATAGGAGTTTTAACTTCCATCACCACTTCTATAAGTGAGACATTAAACGTTGTAATTTTCTTTTCCCCTTTGTCTTGTCCGGTCTTTTAATAGAAAAAATTCTTTTACTTGTACTGGAATTCAGCCTTCCCCCCCTTCTCAAAAATTGCCCTCCCTCTTTAGGGTTGCACAGGGCGATTTTTGTGCGCAATTCATGTTGAAATACGTCCAAAACAATGTACAATACACTTCTCATAGACTAGAATGTAAAATAAGCATCACCAATCATATGGCGTGTATTTTACACTTTTTTTTTTACATGTCTATTCTTTCAGGTGTTTATGTACCATGACATAGTAAAATCTAGGAAATCTGCCTGGGCCCCCCCCCATAGCGCATCTTTCGCGAAAAAAGCTGAAAATTTCAACAGCTTAAGAATGCGTTCGCCATACCGTGCATGCCGCAATACATTGTGTGAACTCCCTTAAAGGGGTTGTCTCACTATAAGGATTGCTGCTTTTTATGTTAAACATCTTGAAAAAACAAGTCACTTTGCAATTTGGGTCCTTTACAGGCCTACCTGTCCTAATATCCCCTCTTGTATGGGATGCATCAGCCCCTCGGGGCGTATAGCTACAGACCTTTTTGATCTCTTCTAAAGGGCTCCCAGCACTGGTTCTAACTACCACCCGGGTTCTACTGCAGCCTAGAACAGGAGTCTTTGGTTTTTTTCTTGCCGACCATCATAGTTCAAAGAAGCAGAAAACGTGATCATAAGAAAGACAACCCTTTTCCAATCGTGGAGGTCCATTTTGGAACTAATGAAGATGTTGCTTTTTTTCACAACAGTGTAGTTACAAGGTGCAGTGTGCCCTCGGGCCGGGCCCCAAAACAGTAGGGTTTTCAAGGTGCATGAATCCGTCTGCTCCGGGGGTCCATACACTAGGGTTTTCAGAGGTGCAGTGACACCTTGCTCCGGGCCCATAACAGTAGGGGTTGCAGAGGTGCATGACACCATTCTCCAGGCCTCATGCACAGTAGGTTAGCGAGGAGCAGGAATCTGTCTGCTCCCGGGGCCCCATACACAGTAGGTTAGCAAGGTGCGTGACAACTGTTTTCCCCCGGGACACCAAAAACAGTGGGGTTAGCGATGCAGGACATCCTCTGATCTGGACACCATACACAGTGAGTTTTTCCTGTAGTAGTGTGTCGTACCCTCGCCACCTTGTCACCAACGTTTTCCCCTCTACAAAACATGACATATGGTGCTCCACAGTTTCCACATTGGTTACTCACAATGGCGCCATTTGTCCACTCCTAATACTCTTTCACCACAGCAGCCGCCGACAGTTCACAAACTGCACAGTGTCAGGAATTCCACCACCCTTGGTCCAAAAGCCAATAATCATCCCTTCTTGCAACTCTGTAAATTTGCTTCTTTACTCTTTTACGCAATGCGGGGGTATTGGGCAGAAGCCTATCACCACCCTTATTACCGACTTCCTTCATGACCTATGCACGTGGAGATCAGAGTGGTCTTAACAATGTGACTGGACTGTATCTGATTGCTGGTGGTCCCAGCAGGGGGATACTTTGTTATCAGCTCATTGTAAAGGGACCCTCCTTAGGCCGTGTTCACACGGCTTATTCAAGCCGTAATTGTGGGACGGATCCCGCCCGCAATACGGCTTGAAT
>JAODAL010086624.1:0-10191 GCA_025379985.1 Phyllomedusa bahiana | reverse complement strand
AGTTTATGCCCCTTTGCTGAGAACAGCAAAAGCTAGTGTCAGACCTGCTGTTCCCAGCGCTGTGTCCCTTATTCTGTAAGATGATGTAGTTTTTGAGTATTTAATGCTCAAATCTGCAGTTTTCAGCAGAAAAGAGTCATAAAAAGAGTCCATTTTTTCACCCCCAACCCAACCCGAGGCTAGCCCCCCCACCTCAACTGATAAACCTATTAGTTTGAATAAGTAGAAACATGTGAATAACTGCCAGGGGGGCGGGTACCCTTTTGGTGGGCGGGGGATAAACACCTGCTCATGAATAAGATTTGAGCATTAAATGCTCTAAAACTACAGCATCCCTGAAACTACCTTATGCGTCCTCAGCAAGGGGGGGCATAATCTATGTACAGGTTCCCTTTAAATATTCAGATGAAGTCTAGTTGCCTCCTTTGAACCAAAATGAACCATGAGTCCACAGACAGGCCAACATTGATCAGTAATAGGGGGTTTTTATTGATAGTAACCGCTTAATGCCCGCCCACTGTCTTTGACATCAGGTGGTGCATGTCTTCTGTTGACATGGAAAAAGAGTAAGATGTATATATATATATATATATATATATATATGAATATATATATATATCTATATATAATATATATAAATATATATTTTTGATATATGTGTGTTATATTTTATATATATATAGTATATAATATATATATATATATACATATATATATATAAACTATGCCCCCAAGCAATACAACTTCTCTCACATAAAAGAAGTCCTCAAACAACTGCGTCACTGAGAAAGATTAAAAAATTGTGACTGTTGAAATTTAGGGAGACAAAACTGAAGAATGTAGCTGTTCATTAAGCCTTTTTTAAGGGGGTAAAAAGGAAACCACTGGTCCTAAGAGGAACATAAGTGTTCATTTAAAGTTTACCGATTCCCCAATGGGTAACTCCACAGATTTATGGTACAACGTGAAT
The DNA here is from genome assembly GCA_025379985.1 of Phyllomedusa bahiana. Classification (NCBI taxonomy): domain Eukaryota; kingdom Metazoa; phylum Chordata; class Amphibia; order Anura; family Hylidae; genus Phyllomedusa; species Phyllomedusa bahiana. The sequence continues at coordinate 9,221 of JAODAL010086624.1, read as the reverse complement.
TAAAAATAGATTTGGCTGAAATAAGGAATGTTATGCTTGGCAAAAATCTAAAATGCTCTCCAACATAAGAACTTTACCCCAGCTGTGAAATGCCATGTTTGTGATATCATGGATTGCAACTGCTTTATAACAATGAGACTTGGATAGTCATTGTTGAAGACGGGGGTTCTATAACACCAAATTCTATAGGAATTCCATGGTATATCCATTGCAGACAGATCTTTAAAATTCCAATAGTTTTTTTGTTCTTTAAAATTAAAGTGAACCGGGTGAGCAGTTACTATTGCTGGTTATCATTACTTCTTATCTCAGTGGTCAATTTTTTATCGAAACACAATCAGGGCATAACTTTTTTTATTTTGCCAAATTTTATCCCCTTATAATCTCCCTACTTTTGGAATAAAAAAAAAATTTTTTTTGGGGTTTTTTTGGGGAACCTTTTGGGAAAAAAAATAACAAAATAGAAAAGGTTAAAAAAGACCTGGGTTTTTCAAACCCCCCTTTAACCTCATGTTAATCCAAGGAAGGCAAAACCTCAAAAGGGGCCCAAATTGCCCAAAAAACAAAGAAAAAGTCCTTCTGCCCGCAAATAGGGCAATCAGAAAAATTTCCCTGTTAACTCTCCAGTATTTATTAACCTCTGTGATATTAATTTTTCAAAAACCCACTTAAACCCTTCTTAAACTTGGTCAAGACTCCACCACCCAAAATTTTTTTGCCAAGTTTTTCATAGTTCAATCCCCTTACAGAAAAGAATTCTATCTTATATTTTAAGGAGGGGCCGTTTTTCTTTGAAAAGGCCCTGGGTGTTAAAAGATCATGCAAGAGATCTGTGTAATATTTTTTTCACATTTTTTGTGTATGGTAATTAAATTGCCTGCCCTTTTACTGCAAACCCCCCCTTCACTTTAATTAATGGGCGCCCTCCTCTGCACCCCTCAAGTTCCTGTGTCTTTTTAAAACACTGGGCCCAAAAAATGTATACAAAAATTCCAATTTTTATCTCACCAGTAATTTTTAAAAGGGGCAAAATTACTTTCCCGTTTTTGACTTTTTATCCCTCTTTTAATGCAGTCCTTGTTTTTTTTTTTTTCCCTTGACTCACTGCCGGGGCTTTGGCCCTTTGGGGAATTTAAGACTATTTTCTCCCAGCATCCCCATGGAAATTTTTCAGCCACAGTTTTACCCATTATCAGACTATTTATTAGATTTTAATTTTTTTTTCCCTCAAACCCAAGTGCAAAAACCTTACATTTATCCACTTTTGACTTATTTGCCTTTTCTTCTAAAAAGGGCCTCTAACTTCCCTAAATCCTCTGTAATTTTTCTTTTTTTTTTTTTTTCTATCGCTTCCCTTACAAGCTTGTATCTCGGCACTTTTTCAATTCTGCTCTATATATTGTTTGCTTTTTTCCCTCTACGTCCCTTTTTGTTTAAGGGTATTTTTAAGCGGGTTTTTGATTACCCTTTTATATCCATTTTTTCACCTATGATATTTGGGCTTAATTTTTGTGTTATATACGTTGTGCCCTTTACCTTAAATTCATTAAATTTTTTTAGAGACTTGGGTCTGTGACACACCCCACTGAAGTTTTGGGGGGGGTTATTTTTTACAGTGGTACCTCTTTTAAAAAAGTCCCTTTGGTTTTAAGCCAAAACTTGGTTTAAGTCCTTTTTGGGAATTCAAAAAATTTTTAGTTTAGTATAAAAATTTGTTTGGGGTTTAAGAATCGAAGTGGTCGGGGACCTGAAAAGGGGACGCGGATGTATAAAAAGAGGCCCTCCCCTTTCTTTCAGGACGAAGGGGTTTTTTTTAACCTGTTGTTTCCGGAGGTGGCGTTTGTTTTGGGCTGAAACACGGCCACCTATTTTGTTTTTTTATAAAGAAATATCGGTCCTCTCAAAAAGAAACCTTTCATCTAAAAGGGGCTATCCCCCCCACTTTTTTTAACCCCCAATTCCCCCTCACTCTTGCTCCACTTACTTGGGAATAGACTCAGTTAGCTGCTCGTTCCTAATATGCAACAGTTTTGTATGAGGGGGTTTTGGACTTTTGTATACCTCTCCCTTACCTTCCAGAAACCCCAAACCATCTTCAACCCTTCTGCAGAGTTACATTAAATTAGCTCGCTAAAACACAGTCATTTTGCGGCCAGTTTCAGCCAAAATCCTAAATTTTTTAATGCTTAAATCCGCCTCCTTTGGAGAAACCCCAGCAAGTATACTCATTTGAACCCCGAACCCCCATTGAATAAAAGAAAAAAAAAACACACATATGTGCATACACCCTCTCCTTTTTGTCCAGGTCTTGGCACACAGCAGGACAGGGGTGGGGGGGTCCCTGTTCTGGAGGTAGCGCGGCCCCAGATTTAAAGTCCCACCCCCTGTACGGGCATTCCTGGGGAAATTGTGTTTTTAAAGTTCTTTTTACTCTTACCGGGCTTCCCTTTTAAAGTTTTGTTAATGAAAAATTTTTCCCCCCTTTCCTCGGGTTCCCCAAAAAAATTCGGTTTTTTTGCTTTCCCAAACCCTTTTTTCCTTTTTTTGTATTAGACAACTTCCCGGCCCCAAATTATATTTTGGGGAAACCATGGTTGAAGACCCCAAAATTTCCTTTTAAATCAAATTGGAAAAGGGCGGATTTAAAGGGGAGCCTATTGTAAAAGACATTTTTTAAAACACTTTCTTTGTCCACTGTTTTCCCAAGTGACTCTTTCCTACCTAAGTTTATTAAAGTTTTTTCGGACGTGTTTTCCCGGGAAAAGGTGAAATTACTCCCACCCCATAGGCCCTTGATTGTGTTTTTGATTGCCTTTTAATGTCAAATTCCGTAAGGGGGGTATTTTTTGTGCCCCAAAAAGAAACTATGAAAAACTATGTCCAAGATTGTCTCCACAAGGGGGCCCTATTAGTCCCTCTACTTCCCCGTGGAGGTGGATTCTGTTTTTTGTCAAAAAAAAGGAGGTGGGGCTCAGGCATGCAAACGACCAACGGGGGTTAATTAAAATAACCAATTTTAAAAACTTTCCCCCCTTTCCCCTTTATCCCGATCTGTTTTAAACCAGGTTTCAGGGGGGTACTGGGGTTTTTTCCCAAAAATAGATTTTGCGAAAATATAATTTTTATTTCCACTGTGGGTTGGGCACAGTCGAACTCTCTGAAAAATTTTGCAGAGATTCCGGGTTTGCCCCAAAATTTTTACAGAAAGTTTTTTTCGGGAACCTTTTTTTCATTTCCCCAAACCTTTGAGAAAAACCCAAACCAAAAAAGGGGGCCAGATCTCAGTGATTGGGAAAACCCCAAAATCATTCCCGCTCTTGGCCTTTAAAAATTTTTTTACTAAAAAACCCCAGTTTTTGGGTTTCCCCCCGATCTCTTGTGCTTCTTTTTTTGTGGAAGGTTTATGTTCTGAGGGAGGTGGGGGTAAGTTTTTGTGAAAAGGGCCCCCCTTTTGGTTTAGAACCTACACCCCTGTGCCTTTTCTGATTAAATTTTCTCGAGGGGGGAGAAATTTTTGACATAGGGAATTTGGGAAATTCTCGCCATCAATTGGGGGGTTTAAAAGAATGGTGTATTTTTGGGAAGGGGCGAAAAATTTATTTTACTGTTTGTTTAAAATGCCATAAGAACCTAACTAAAACTCAATTTCCCCTAACAGATCTGAAACCCAGACAGACTTTGTGGGCTTTGTTTTCTTTTTTTAAAAGGTTTGACTGTTCTGTTACTTACAGTCCCCACTCCAAAAACATTAAATCGATGTATTTTCCCCAAAAGCTTTTGTGCCTCTAAATTTTTTTTTTAGTTACTTGGGCCCGAACCAAAATTTTTCTAGAGGGGGGTGTATTTTTTTGGGGGTTCTCCCGACGTTTTCCCAAGGCCCTTTTCAGTTACAGCATTTGGGTCCTCCTTTTTAAATCCCAAAGGGAAATTATCTGTAAAGTTTCGGGTTTTGGCTGTGGAAAAGTTTAAAGATTTCCCTTAAAGTGGTCAAACCAGGAAAAGCAGGAACTAGAAGAATTATTTATTTGCTCGTACTGGGGGCGGGACAAAGCTCCCTGATGGGTTTCCCCCTATGTTTTTGCCCCCAAGACTTTGCTCAGGTAAAAGGGTCCTTGTACCCGGTAGGGGGGGAAAAATTTGTCCCTTTTTCCCCTTTCCCAAAGGCGCTCTCTACATTCATTTGAAAGGTGGCATCTTTTTCTTGGGTGCATAAGCAAGCTGAAAAAACCCCCGGGGCCCTCCTATTTTTTCTTCTCTTTTACCCGAGACGGCAGCACCTTCCTGGGGGGAAATTGGGAAGGATTTAGGGGGGCCCCTTGTTAAAGGTCCCCCCCCTTTTGATAGGAGAGACGGGCCTTTTTCTTGGGGGATTTTCTCACAGCAAAGGAAAAAAACGTAAGCTGTATTTGGGGGGTCCGTAAGTAGAAACCCCGGGGTTTTTTAACATGCCCTGTTCTTTTTATGCTTTTTCTAAATGAAGGGGGATGTCATTTTTTCATGTTTTAACTCTGTACAAATAATCTTGTGGGCACTTTGGAGATTTCTAAGTGGGTTACATTTTAAATGATACTGTGTTTAAAGTTTGATCTGGGAATTTTTATTGAGAGAAATTTTTCACTTGCTGAATTATACATTGGAGTTTTATCTATTTAAACCAAAAGTATAGTTACATTTCAAAATATGAAAATACTTTTTTTTTTTCCTTTTTTCAGGTATATATTTAATATTTGGGCTAAGACTGAGATTATTTTTTGTTTCTCTTTCTTTATTTTTACGATTTATATACATCTACATACATGTTTTGGGTTTTTCAAAAAAACTTAAATTTTGCCATAATATACTTTTTGTGTAAAAGGCTTTGCTTCCTCTCTGGGGTGTCATACAAAAAAAATATTGAGATATAGCATGGTTTTTGGTTTTGTTATTTGTATTGGGGTTTTTTTTTTTGGGCACTCTTTTCACTTTTGGTTTTAGGTGTTTTTTATTGTTTATAAAATTTTTGGGCCCCACTTTGGTCCTTTTAATATATACTTTGGAACCCCAAATTTTTTTATTTAAAAAGCCCCCTTTTTATTCCCCTGATGAGATCTGAAGGGGGTATCGAAAAAATTTTTGGGTTTTTTTTTTTTTTAAAGTTTATAGCGTTCAGTCATGTTTTGGGAGAAAGGGATGTGGGCGGGGGAAAAGCCCTCACAGGGGGATACCTTCCCCGGGGGTTTGGCTTTAGGGGCAAAATTGGCCCCGAAGGGGGAAATTTGGGCGTCCCTTGCCCCCGTTTTGTTTTGGCCTTTCCCTTTTTCCCCCCCCTTCTTTTTAGTCATTTTGGTTTTTTTATTCATGTTGTAGGGGGGTTTTTTGTCACTTTTTTTCTTAGTTTACTAAAAAAATTTAAAGTTTTTTATCCGACCCTCTGTAGGCTAAAAATTTTCCTAAGGGCCCCTGGTTCATTGTTCCAGGGATTTATTTGGAAGTCCCCTTTTCCAAGGAAAATGTGGGTTTTTATAAATGTTTCAGAATTCATAATTTTATGCCGTTGTTTCAGCCCCTTTTTTTTAAAAAATATGCACGGCTGTTTATTGCCATGTAGTTCCCCTCCCCCAAACTTAAATCAGTTGGGCCTTTTCTCGGTTTCCATCCGACCTAAGGTAAACCGAGCTTTTTGCTCAAATACGGCACTATCTTGGCAATTAGGGGAAAATAGGCAAAGTGGCAAGCATACCTTTCTTTTATTTCCCCTGCCTATCTACTTCCCGTACCCCTGGGTAGTGGTAAAATTAAGAAATGTCACGTCTGGGACAATTTCAGGTGAACGGGGAAATCCCTTTTGTTTCAAAAGAAGAATGTTGATAAAAGTGTGCTGGGGGGGCACCTCAGGGTGGTGGAAAAATTTTGGGGTTTTGCACAAAAAAAACATGAGACTGAAGTGTTTTTCACAAATAGGCTCTTAATTTTGTTGGCCCTTTCCCTGATTACACAGGTTATAAACCCTTTTTTCTTTCACTATGTCTTCCCCCCCTTCCCGGGAACAAATGTTTTCAAAAAATATTCCCCAAAAAAAATTTACCTCCAGTCATTCCCAAAAAAAGACCTCCCTCCAGCCCAGGTGGAAAAATCTAATTAAGGGGGAACTGTATTCTCGGGGCAAAAAGGTTTTTTTTCCATTTTAAAGGTTATGGCCCCTGAGAAAACAACCTGCTTAGCATTGTCGGTTCACGAGACCACGGGTTTGGGATTCACAAAGTTTACCTTAAAGGTCCAAAATAAGGTCCGTTGGCCCTGTTAAAGGGGGGTCTGTTAGAAATATTTCTTTCTTCAACCATTTTGTAAAAAACAAAACTTAAGAACCTGGGGAGAGCGTAGCTTGAGTTCTGGGGCCCCAGTCAAATAGTGAAATGGGGCCCCCCGTTACCATGTGCCTTGACAAAAGCTGTTGCAGAAGGGGTTTTTTGGGGTCACCTCGGCTGAGGGCCGGTAGAATGCACCTCTGCACCTCTTAAGCTAGCCCTTGGTCCCTGGGAAATCCCTGGCTGGGACCGAATTGTTAAACCTTCTGTTTCCTCTGTTTTTTCCCTGTGTTTTGCTTATGTTTCCTGGCTTTTTTCCTTTGTGTTTGCTTTTTTTGGGGTTCCCTTTGGCTCTGACTATGGTTTCTTCGCTAATTGGTATGGTGATTGGGGTTTGATTTGGGGCCCGTCTGACATTGCATTTTCTGTTTTCTGTTGTGTCTGTACTTTTGCATCTGTCTTTTGTCTTTTCGTTTGCCCCCTTTTAGCTAAGTTTTGTCGGGAAATTTGGCTCATGCGCGGGGTTTTCCCCCTTCGCGGGCGGTTGCTCTGTTTTGGGAGGGGAACCCGGGGGAAAAGAAGGGTGCCCTACAATGTTGATGTAAAGGATTAATTGACCCTTGCCCAGTCTTTGTTATACATTGCTTTGGAAATTTTGGGGATTTGCTCAGTTTTGAATAATATTTGTTATCGTATAGTTGATCTTTTAAGACAATGGTATTTCGCATGCATTTCGGCGCTTTTTCGCTTTTTTGCGTCGAAATGCGCGCCGCAATTTACGGTAATTTCAGTTATTTTACGCGCGGGGGAGAAAATTTAAAATGTCAATTGTTGGGGTATTATGCACTGTGACAATGCAAGTTTATGGGGCGCACCCCCCCTGCCCCTGGTGCTTTGGGGAAATTTCAATCGATCAAAAAACATGCCCTGTGAATAACCTTATAGTGTTGATCCAGGGGAAAGGGAAAAAACCCCATGAGGTAGAAACCAATGTCCTCATTTAGAGAAAAAAAAAACTTTCTTTCCCCCCACCAACCTGCAATCAAATAAATGCCTGGATTGACACTCTTTTTCCCGAATTTCCCAAATTTCTATAACTTTTTATTTATTACACTCTGAAATGCATCCAGACCCTTTTTGAACTCTTTTTGTGAATTCACCATACAATTTTCCTCTGGGTGAGTTTCCACAGTTTTACTGCTCTTACAAAAATTCCTTTTTTTTTTCTGTGTAAAAATCTTTTTTTAAAAAAGTTTGAGGATATAAGTTCTGGGGAAAGATTCCTTAATTGACCTTTGATATATTTATACATATCTATTGTGTCCCCCAAAGTTGTCTTTTTTTCTTAAAATTAAAAAAAAAAAAAAAAAAATCTTTATAATCTTTTTTGGGGTTTTCTGTAGTCCCCAGTCCCCTTTTTTTATTTCATGCCCCCCTTTGTACCTGTTTTAAGCTCTACAATGGTTCCCTTTCCCTTTCACTGGGCCCAAAATGGACACAATTTTCCTGTGTGGTCTAACCCGTGTCTTTTATAAAGGGGGAAAAGGGTTTTCATCCTGTGCATCTATTTTTCCCCCTTTTAATACACCCCATGTCCCCGTTTTTCCTTTTGTAGGGTTTTGCCGGACCCGGCTGGGTACCAAATTTAAGTTACTGTTCACTAAAAGTTTTTCCCAAATTTTTTTCCATTTAACAAGTAATCATGGAAATTGGGTTTTCCTTCCTATGTTTCAAAAACCCTACATTTATCCATGTTAAACCTCAATGCCCCTTTCTGCCGAGGCCCCCCAAGTTATCCAACCCCTTTTTAAATAAAACAATTTTCCCCCTGGTGTGTTTATTAATTTACTCAACCGCCCCAAAAAATTTTTATTTTAAATGTGCAATCCAAGTGTAAGATCATTAAAGAAAATATTCATTTAAATTTTTTCCCAATTTTTTTTGGCAAACTACTGCCGGGCCTGACTGCTACAATTAAGTTTACTGTCTCAAAATTTTCCCCGTCCTTTTTCCTTCACTTTTTTCCCCAGAATTTTTTTTCCCTTTAACAAATAATCTTGGGAAATTTATTTTTTTTTCCCTTTTGCATAAAACCCTTTCATTTTTTTTGTGTTTTAAAAACCCCATCTGCCACGTCTTGGTTTGGCCTCCCCAAACCTTTCAAAAGTGTACATTGGGAAAATTATGAAAATGTATTTTTTTGGGGGTATATTTTCAGGGGGTTGGCTGGGGTGCCCGGAAAACCCACCAGTGGGTTTTTGAAATTTTTGGAGCCACTAGTAAAGTTTTGGGTTTTTGGGCAATAATCTATAGCTATTGAAAAAGACTGCACATACAGGGACATTCCTCTTGCTTTTTGTTCTCTTTCTTTGCCCTTTTTCCTTGAAAAAACAACCCCAGGCCAGCAATTTCAGAGGCCCAGAAAGTCCCTAGGCCCTTTGGGAGTTTCCCCAGTCCAAGCCTGTATTTTATCATAAATTTTAAAAAGGGCTTATAGAAGGTTTTGTTTTTTAAATATTATTATTTTTTTGGGCAAAATATCCCTTTTTATTGGGGGTTCAATTTGGGGCCCGGAAAAATTTGCCCCCAGGCCCCCCCCAGGCCCAGTTATTTGGATAAAATTTTTCATGAAGCAAAAACATACTTTGGATTGGAAAAACCCAAAGGTTTAAGGGAAATTTAAAATAAAAAGTCCCCCGGAAGGCTCACCATAAATTTATTGTGCAACAATTTATTTGATTAAATTTTTAATCGGTAAGTACCCGGCATGGGGGTTTTGTCCTTCTTTTTTTGGCACACCCCAAGAAAAATTTGCAAAGGGAAAATTTTAAAATGGAAAAGGGCACTGCCTGCCCCACTATGAACCCCAAAAAAGTATTTTAAAAAAAAAGTATAGCCGAACAAAAGTTAAAGCTTTCCTTTCTTTATGTCTTCAGT
>JAODAL010086623.1:0-10191 GCA_025379985.1 Phyllomedusa bahiana | reverse complement strand
AACCCGACTCCACTGTCCAAACGCTCCCCTTCCAACCCCCACTGAGCCCCAAACTGCTCACAAAAACGCTCCCCATAAACCTCACTGAGCCCAGCTGTACAAACCACTTCCCCCCAACCTTTGAGCTCCAGTTTTCCCCCCCAAACGTCTAATCCAACCCACTAAGCTCCAGCTGTCACAAAGCTTTTCCCATCCAATCACTGAGCTCCCGGGTGTTAAAAAAATGCTCCCCCACCCAAACCCTCATGACTCCAGTGCTCACAAAGGGCTCTCCACCCAAAACCTCATAACTCCAGTGCTCACAAAAACGTCCCCAAAACCCAAACCCCTAAAGGGCTCCGGTGCTCAAAAATTTGCCCCCCCCATAAACCTCCTGAGTTCCAGCGGGGCCTCACAAACCTCCCACCCCAGCCTCTTTGAGTTTCCAGTGTCACAAATGTCCCCAACCAACCTCATGGGTCCATGCTCCAAAGGGCCTTTCCACCCAAACCTAAATTAAAGCCCCTGCTTCCCAAAAGGAAAAGGAAAGAATTCAAGTTTTTTCTCGATGTCAAAACTGATAGAGAAAAACCCCCATGAAATTGCAGCTGTAATCACGGAAAAGTGGCGCTAAAAAGTATTACTTAAGGGGCCCAATAATTTTGCACGCCCCCCCCTTTTCAGGGTTTGTTTTTTTTAAAAAAGTTTATTTTAATGGGTTTTTTATTGGAACAATTTTTACAAAAAAACATATAAAAAACAGGCACGCAAAGATGAACAAAGGCAAAACAATTTTAAGTCCGGAGCCCCCTTTAAAGTAAGTAATCAAAAAAATCAAATGGGCCCTTCAAATCTACACCAAGAATGACAGGCCCAATAAAAAGCAGTTACGCGCCCATACCCCCCGGGGGAGCCACCGGGCCCCCCACCCCCCAGTGGAAATTTGAGTAAAGCTTTGGGTTTCCCCCTTTAAAGGCCCTGATACCCCAATATATTTAACGGGGGGGGAAAAAAGGGGAAAAAAAAGGGAAAAGGGGGGGGGGAAAAGGGAGCCCTCACCACCAAAACCCCGGGGAGCCCAAAAAAACAAAAAGGGGAAAAGAAAACAAAACGGGGGGTTTCCCCCCAATGGAAGTTCAACCCCAAAGGGGGGCCCAAAAAAATAGGGCCCGGAAACCCCCTTCTTTCCCCCAAGGGGCCCAAAATTTCCCCTGGGGGGAACTGAAACGGGGGTCCACGGCCCCCCAAAGTGGGGGGCAGTACTTTAATCACCCCCCGGGGGGAGGGGGGGATATTCCCCCATACGAAAGTAGAGGATACCTCCCCAACCCTTTCCCAGGGGAGGGAAAGGTAGGGGGAAATTGAGGGGCCAGCGGGGGGGGGAATTCCCGTTTTTGGGCCGGCCTGTAAAAGATTTTTTTTATAAAAAGATTTTTTAAAAGGGAGGTTTTGCAAAAAAGGGGGCCAAAAATTAAAAGGACCGCTTCTGGGGGGGCCCGGGATTGGAAAAACCTGCAAAAATCCAGAGGGCCCTAAGGGGCCCCTTTTTCCCAAAAAGGGGGCCGTAAGGGGGCAACCCCCCCTTTATATGAGACAGGGCCCCTGCCCCCTTTATTGCCCCCAGCAGGTGCCCGGGGACTTTGGGGGAACCCATTTAAGAACCGGAGTGGGCACTCGTACCCCCCGGGAAAGAAATTTTAAAGTTTTTTCCTGCGCTTTGCAGGCAAATCACTGTTTATGTAGATAAAAATTTTTCTTTTTTATTTTTAAACAGAAAAAGGGCCTCCGAAGTTTTCCCCCAACCCTTACAGTAAGGGGGGAAAGATCCTGAAAGGGGGGGGTTCACCCCAACTGATAATCAAGGAAAAATCAGGTCCCTGGGGAGGTGGGGAAACCACATAGTCTCTAAAAAGGGTTGAGAGTTCTCAAAAGAGAGCCCCCTTTTCCGATGACAGGGAAAGAAGTGCCAAAAGCTGCGGGTTTATTCAATTTGGGTTCCCTAGGAAAGGGAGGGTCCGGGGTTCAAAACCGCAAGGGGTTTGGGGGCCCCCCCGGGCCCTGACCTGTACGGGAAAAGCGGGCGAGACTTAGAACCCCCCAGGGGCCCTTTCCCCTGAAGTGCCTTGGAAAAAAAATAAAGGGTTTTGTCCGAAATGGGGAAGGGGGGGAACCCTAATCAAATTTAGGGTACGGGGCCCCCTACACCTAATTTATAATGGAAAACTTTTTTGGCTGCGTGAAGGGCAAAATTTTTGGGGTCTCGAGATAAAAGGTTCGTGCCCACGGGAGGGAGGGGGTATACCCGGGGGAGGGGATTTGTCTGTGCGAAAAAACCCCAGAGTTTACCCTGGGGACTTGGATCAAATCCAAAAAACCTGGCATACCCCTTTTTGGTGGGTATTAAAACCCTCCCCATTTGGAAAACCCCACCCCCCCTCCTTTTTTTGGCCCCGGAACATTAAAACCTTCTGATTCGGGGGGGGACGGGTTTTCCCCCACGGGAAACGGGTGAAATTTCAAAGGACTCATCCAGAAGGGGGGAGGGCAGGGAGATCGGCCCGCCCTGAAGCCGGGTATAGCAATTTTTGGGGGAGGATGGACATTTTGATAATGTTCGCCCTACCAAACCACAAAAGGTCCCCCCTCCCCCCAAACCCCCTAGTAGCCGTGAAAATAGGCTAGAAAGGGGAAGGAAAATTAAACACCATAAAGTTGCCAACCCCCCGGGGAATTTTTTAGCCCCCAAATATGAGACCCCCCCCCCCGGGCCCAGGAGAAGGAGAAGTTAAAATTTTAAAGGGAAACGGGGCAGGGGGTTTGATAAGGGAAATTTTTGGGGGGCTTCAGATTTTGTAATTAATTTTGTAATTGACAGGGGCAAAAATTTACCCAGCAGGGACCACCCCAAAGAGGGGAGTGGGAAGATAAAAGGGCGCCCAAATTAGTTAACAGACCCTCTCAAAGGGCCCGAGCTTTTAAACAAAAAGGCCCCCCAAATCTTTTTAAAAACCCTTGATTTTGGGGTTTGGGAAATCGCACTGCGGCCAGTAGGTGCCCCCATGATCGGGAATTGTATATTTAAAGGCGTTTAAGGGACACCCCGGCCGGGGGTGCCATTATTTTTTCAAGGGGGTTTGATAGGGAACCGTAATTTTTGATTTTTCCCAAAAGGGTTTTTTGAAAAGTGCCAGTTTTTAGTGTAAAAATGGGCCCGACCCCCATATGTTTGGGGTTATGGGTTTAGAAAAGCCCCAAGAGCCCAAATAAAACCTTTTTTTGGCGTCAAGGGACAGGATCACCCATGGCACCCTAATTTTGGGCATTTTTAAATGAGCCCAATTTTTTAAAGGGAAATTTCCTCTGGCCTAGCCCCGGGGGTAAAATCCCCCTGATCGGGGGGCCCATGGGGGAAAAAGGGGGTTTTAAGGCGATTTGCTAAGGTTGGCATAGATTTTAAGGTTTACGTTGGTAGAGATATGGGGTTATGCTGTGCAAATGTGGTCCTTCCCTGGTTTTGGCCCCCAACTCCGAAAGGGGCCCGGGGAGGCCTTCCCGGAAAGGGGTTTAAAAGCCTCTGAAAACAGTTTTAAAAGGGCATCCAAAAGGCCGGGGAAAGGGGCGGGGAGAAAAAAAATTAAAAGTTTTGCCGGGTGACCATCGGGCCCCCCCCCCCGGGGTTTTTCCCCGTTGGGGGTTTCCCCAATGGCTGACCCCAACTCCCCCATCGAAAAGATCCCCCAGCTTCGGGGATGCCCTTTAAACCTTTTAAGATTTGGGAAAAATGGGGAGGGGGGCCCCCCAAACCTGAGGAAAGAGACTGGGATTGTAAACCTGGGGGGTTTTAAACAGCTTAGAATAAAGGACGGGGAAATTACCCCCGCTTTCGGGGAGGGGGTGCCCCCAAATTACCTGGTTTTTTAATAGGGGTAACCAGGGTTTTGCGGGCCCCAAACCCCCGGGCTTTTCGCCAGGATTGCCCGGCTTTTGGGTTCCCTTTTTTGTAGAACCTACTCGCCCCTGCTGCAGGAGTCGCCCAGGAAAGGCCCAAAAAAATAAAGGGCCCCCAAAACCCACCCAAACAAAAAAACCCTCCCGCCTTTTGCAAAAAGGGTTTGTTTGTGCAAGAGCTCAAGCGAGGAAATTTTTAATGAAAGCCCCGCAACGACCCCAGTCGAAGGGGGCTTTTTTAAGGCGACCCCCCATGCATATCAGAAAAGCCACGAAGGACACATTTCAGTGGCCCCCCATTTTTAGGGAAGGGGGTTTAGGGGGGGATCATCAGATGGTCCCCACCTAAAATGCTCAAAAATCAGCTTGAGCCCGCCCCAAAAAAACGAGGGCCACGTGGGCCCCTTTATTCCCCAAGGTTAGCTTTTTAGCGGGAAAAAAGAAAGGACATGTGGGGAGAAAGATCGGTGCAGGTCCCCCATAACACATTACCCATCGAGGGAAAATGTACCATGGAAGGGCCCCCATGCTTTAAGGGGGAAAATAAGATCCCGCTTTGGTTTTGGGGGTGGGGAAAAAAAAACTTTAAAACCCCATTTGGACGGGGTGCTTGGGGCCGAACCGTTTCACCGTGAAAAATTTAAGAAGGGGGTTTCTTAACTTTTTTGAAGCTGATATTTCTATGGAGGACCGCCCCGGGCAATTTCAAAGGGGGGATCGAGGGTAAGGTTTTAAAATCCCCCCAAAATGACGGTGCCCCTAGCAGGGGGTGTAATGTCTAAAGGGCCTTCCGTAAGAAATTAACCTTTTCCCCGATTCCGGGGCATATACGTTGGGCAATCCCTAAATCATACCATTAAAAAATTAAGGAAATTTAAAGGGGAATTTTTCGGCCTCTACATCAGAGATGCAGTTTAAAAACCCGGGGGGGCCCGGGTTTTTGGGTGGTATGGGCCACCCCCCTAGTTTGGGGGGGGGGCAGTTACAAAATGCCCCTGAGGGAAAAATCTAACCCTTTATTAGGGGGGATGGTTCATTTTTTAAAAGTGTCTCCCGGGGGCAACAAATTTTGGGCTTTTTGTCGGTGGAAGGATACAGGATTTTGGAAAAGTTTCCAAGGGTGTTGAGGCCCCTTTGGGGTTGAAGGATACTAGCTTTTAAAGGGCCCCCCAAATTTTGCTTGAGAGATTAAAAATTTGACGTGTGTTTCCAACATCCGGGGGGGGGGGGAGTGGGAAGGGGAAACGGGGGGGGCAAGAAATAATTTTGCAGGGGGGGGGCAAAAAATAGAAAAACCCCCCGGATAACCCCCAAAAAAATCCCCCAAAGAAAAAATAAAAGACATTCCTAAAAAAAAAAAGGGAAAAACCCGGGGGCCCCCAGTGGCCCAAAAACAGTCCCCCTATTTGGGGGGGAAAGGCAGGGATGCCAAAAAAAAGCGCCCAAGCCTTAATGACGAAAAATAAAGGGAAACCAAAACGTATAACCCGGGGAATAAAGGGGGGGGAAAAACCCCCTCCCCTAATCAGGGGAACAATTTAAAAGTGTGGAGAAAACCAGTAGGGGGGGGGGCCCCGGGCCCGGGGAACCCCAACCCGAAAGGAAAACCCCCCTTTTGGGACTAAACCCAATGGCCAGACGATATAGACAAAAGGGGAAGAAAATTAAATTTAAATTCCCCTACACTTGAAGTGAGGGGGGCCTTTTTGAGCGGGGGCCCCCCCCCGGCGGAAGGCCCCGAAACATCCCGGAAAGAGGAGGGAGAGGCCACCCACCCCCCCCCCCCCCCCCCCCCCCCATTGGCAGGGGCAAGGAGGGGCCCTTTCCCGGGAGCGAGCCCTCAAAGGGGTTGGGAAATCCCGCCCCAAATGATGGTAAAATCCTCCGGAGTGCGCAAGGGTTTTAGGGGCGTCCCAAAAATTTCAATAAACGCCCCAAAAAGGGAAACCCCCCTCCCGTAAAGGGAAAGTTTTCCCCTTTTCCCTTTAGGACGTTAAAATGGGGGTTTTTGCATAGCACGCTGTGCCGGGTGTGGGCAAGGGCAAATCCCGGGAATATCTTTGGGGGAAAAAATTTGGGGGGGGGGGGGTTTGGGGGGTCTTTTTTTTGGTATGGGGTTAGGGGGAAAAAAAGGGGGGTGGAAGGGGGGGGCCTTCTGAAGGATTTGTTCTTTAAGGACATAGAAAGGAACCCCGGCGACTACGTCCCTAGGATGCGGGAATTTTTCCCCTTTTAGGAGGACGCCCGGGCCCTATGGACTGGGCCCTCTCAATGTTTTGGGATTGGGGGCGGGTCCCGAATATTATTGAAAAATTGAGATCCGTGGGAAAATAGCTCAGGGGGCCCGGCAACCCATTCTGGGGCCCCCCCGGGTTTTTAAGTTAATTTTCCCCTCTGTTTTTACATCGTCCGATGTTGCGGGAGGGCCCAAATAATTGGTTAATGTTGCTCACTACCCCCCTTTTTAGTGCAGAGAGAGAGGCGGAGGAGGGTCCTGAGCCTGCGGGTTGGGCCTCCCCCTGGGGCCCAGATGAAGCAGAGGGAATTGGGGAAAAATGCCAAAAGCCAAATTTTCCATGGAGGAGATGTCCCGAGTAGGGGGGGTTTGGGTAAAAAGGGGGAGGTCTTCCAAATTTAAAATTGGCCCGGGGACGCTGGGGGCCCCCAAAGGCGACATTTTCCCGCCCCCCCCTTTAGATAAAGGTTTACAAGCACACTTTCCCGAGGAAGAAGTAAAGGCCCCCCCGGGGCCCTTTGGGGCTGGGGGTAAGGGGATGGCCCAAACCCGGGTAAGATGGGGCTAAAACATGGCCGGGGAAAGGGGGAGACCCGTAGATGGTTTGGGAAGCGAGGACCACCCGGCACAGAAACATTGGGGACCGCTGGAGCATCGGAATGATCCCCCGAAGGGCCCCCGGGATGGCCCCGGTAGAACCTCCCCCACAAGAGCCTGTGGACCCCGGTGGGGACATTTTTTCCCACCCCGGCCGTTTTGAGCTTGGGGCCCATAAAGGGGGTCAGAGACAGGGGTAGCCCGTCTTGAGATCCGTCTGGGGGCCCAAGGGGGGTTGCTGGTGGGGCCGGGGCCCCGTTTAGGGGGCTACTCCCCATTGAGGATAGAAAAAACCCCGAGCCGGGGGCCTGGAGTGATGGAGGGCCCCTCAAAGGAAGGGTTTGGGGGAACCAGGTGGCCGCAGGGGGCATGGGGGAAAAGGGCCCCAGAGTCATGTCATGGTGGCCCCAAAAAGTCCCCTGGCGAGGGGGCAAGGGGGACGAGCCGGGGTAAATCAGAGTCCCACCGAGTCCCTCCCCCAGTGCACCCCCGGGTCCCCCTTTAACCCTTTCCCCCCCGGGGGGGCGGCGCCCGGCGGTCCCCAACCCCCCGCGCCCCATGGTTTCGTCACCAGCCCGCCCCGGACCCCACTATCGGGAGCAGGGGGCCGGGGGGGGCCGGGCCCGGGGACCTGCATCGCCCGGCTGGAGGTCCCCAAAGGGGTGGATCCAGGAAAGGGGAAGGCGGGTGAGTACAGGTGCCCGGGGGCCCCGATCCCCGCCCGGGAGGGGAGGGAGGCCGCATCTGATGATTTCACGTCCGGGGGGGCAGGGGGGCGTTTGGACGTCCCGCCCGCCTTTGGGGGCGCCCGGGAAGGGGTTGGAGGCAGGGGGGTTTCCCCCTTTTTTGCGGGGGCCCAGCAGTGGGGAGGGGGCCCCTGTAGTTTTCGGGCCCGCGCGGTTTCGAAGCTGAGGGTGGGCCGGTCGGCCATCTTGGGGGCCCCCTTGCTCCGTTTTTTTCAGGGGGGCATAGGGCTTTCAAAAAGCCCAAAAAAATTCCCCAAAAACCCCCTGGGGGGGTCAGCAGTGCGTAGAGTTGGCCTTAGCTTTTTTGTTGGTTTTTCCCTGGTAAAGGGTGTGGCTAAGGGGTTTCCCTTTGAAGGCAAAGGGGGGGCTCAAAAAGGAAAAAAAAAGGGGCCCTTTAAACAGCCCTGTCAAGACCCCGCCCCCCCTTTTTTTCAAAAATTTTTAAAAAAATCCCAAAAAATTTCTTTCCATTTTTGCTGATTCTTTAAAAAAAAAATAAAAATTTTTATCTTTATGTTTGAAACCGAAAAAGTGGCAAAAGATTGAAAAAATTTTAAGGGGGGAAAAATACTTTCGCAAGGCAATGTATGTGGTCCCTAGGGTTGTTGGGTATTTTTACTCACTATTGGTTCATAGGTCCCTTCCTCTCCCCTTTGGTTTTTAATTCTCCCCACACAAGGACTTTTCCCCCTTTAAGCCCCACCTTTCTGATGTATCAGTTTTTTATTTTGTCTATAGCATTGGGAAACCCAAAGAGGTTTATATTTGTGCTATATAAATTGGGGGAGTCCAAAAATTTTAACCTTTTGGGCATTTTCATTATTTTCTTTTTAAATGTATGTTCTTGTCCGGGGGTGTAGACCCCCAACAAGGGGGTTTGGGCCCGTGGACATTAACCCCATTGTACTAAGCAAAGGTCAACACCCACCTTACTATCCTGGGTTTGTGGTTTTTATACAGTTTTGCATTTTTTGCTGTTTTATGTTTTTAAAACCCGATTTAAATTTTTTTAAATTTTTTGCCCTTTCATCTGCTCTGTGGGAAGGGTTAAAAACATAGCCCGCAAAAACTGGGGAGACCCCTTTAGATTTTCTAAACCCTTTGGGTGAGAAGCTGGTTCTTTTTAAAAAAAAATAAAAAAGATACACGATGAGTTTTTGGGGGAAGTTTCCCGAAGTTTACCTTTGACAAAGGGTTTAAAGTTTGGGTTTTTTATTCACCAGTTTTTTTAATTTGCGGGAATATATTTTTTTGTTTTTTAAAATGATAAAAAATAGGTAAACTTATCAGCTGAATACGTCATTACATTGATGTGGACCAAGCAGAAACCAGTAGAAATCAGCTTGGTAAACACCAACAGCTGGCATAAAATGGGCATCAAAGCAGAAACCTAAAACTAAGATTCAAAGGGTTAAATGACTTTGGGCCACTGATCCCACACTGCCATAACAACAAGAGAGATGCCCCAAATTCACAACGAACTAAAGGCCTACTTTCCAGATTCTACACCTTACTATACAAACTCCTAGACTACTCTAGAATACATGGTGGTCTCTTATATTGGACAAGAAAGATTCCCTCTCTGACACCCGACCTTCTGCTAACTGCGCTCACCCAATCGGCCAAATATCTACCACCCATGAGTTACTGGGAAATGGCCTTCCAGATCACACATAGATCGTACGTCTCCCGCACAGAGGTTTTCCTGTGGGTAACTCTGAACCCCTGCATGTCCAAAATGCCAAAGCCCCCCGCAGATCTATTACATTGCCTTGGTCTTGCCCTGCGATACAGATTTTGGTCCACAGTACGTTCCTTCACAGTCAGAAATCTTTCCGCGCTGCCCAAATTCAGACCTTATGGGCACTATTTGGGATATTCCCTGGGGACCCATACCTCCATCTCAAGCATTCAAAAACGGCTACTGTTCTATGTGGCGGCAGCGGCCAAAAGTCGGTCTTGCAGTGCTGGATTCAACCGGGCCCACCCACCCAGATTATTCCTAGACCCAAACTTCACACATATTCAGAATGGGGCTGGATCGAAGCGGCGCAAAAAAAGGAAAAAGAACACAACATTTTTCCAAACGTGGTCGCCATTATTAACCTGCTACCACGTACATCAAAGCCAAAATAAAGAGTTGCTTTGAATTCACCACTTGGTACCTGACGAACCAATCGGCAGATACTGTATCACCCATATAATTTACACAACTACAGATGGATGCGAGCGTCACCGTTCGGGGCTTCTTCCTGGGTGTGTCGGATGTCGGGTCACGGTAGGTTCCCTAAGTTTGTCTCCCCCCCCCCTCTCCCCTTCTTTCCCCCCCACCCCCTTTGTTTGTTGTTCATTTTAAGTTAAAATGAATGCTAACCACACCAGCTAAGTGTGGAAAGTGGCCCGGGGGAGACTGGTAATGCACAGCAAACCCACCAAGGATATTGACCTTTGGGTTGACAAAGAAATCAGGTGCATCCAGATTCACACTGGCCAGTAGAATGGGAGATAGGCTGAGTTTTTTTCATTGTATACAATTTCTGTTCTTTGTGAATACAATGTTGTAGTGGGGCATGTTGCCACGAGATTTGATGTATACTACGAGTGTCTTTCAATAAAAACAAGTTATAAAAAAAAAAGAGGGATGCCAACATCAAATTCAGTTGGTTCAACTGGCCCCAAATACTC
>JAODAL010086622.1:0-10191 GCA_025379985.1 Phyllomedusa bahiana | reverse complement strand
GAAGGGCATGGGTTCGGTACGGGAGAGGCATCGGTGTAGTGAAAAAGGATAAGGCATCGGTGCAGTGTCAGGGTGGGGCCCCGGTGTATGTACGGGTGAGGCTGGGTGAAATGACTGGTAAGGGTAGAGGCATGGGTGAAGACAGGGTGGGGCCGGTGTAATGCGGGGAAAGGGGCATGGGTGTAGTGAAAAGGGGGAAAGGGCATCGGTGAAATGACTGTACAGGTAGACATCGGTTAATGAAAGGGAGCATCGGTGTAGTGTAAAGGGGTAGAGCACGGTGTATGAAAAGGGGTAGGGCATGGTGAATGACTGTACGGGTAAGTCGGTGATGTACAGGGGGGGCCCGGGTAGTGTACGGGGAAAGGGCCCTGGGTGTTGAAAGGGGAAAGGGGCATCGGGAGTTACAGGTGGGGCATCGGGCAGTGACTGGTACGGGGTAGAGGCATGGGTACAGTGAAGGGGTAGAGGCATGGGTGTAGTGACGGGGTAGAGCCGGGTGTAGGACGGGGGGGTAAGCATCCTTGGTTGGGGGTGAGGCTCATCTAGGGCTGGTAGGGGTAGGGATCAGTGTATGTGGTAAAAGGGTAAGGAAAGGGTTATTTACAGGGTAGGGGCATGGGTGTAGTGACTGGTGCGGGAGAGGCATCGGTGCGGTGTACAAGGTAGGCAGGGTGCAAAATCGTTTTCAGGGGGGCCGCATCAGCCAGGCGTATTTAAAAAGGGGCCACATAATTTTGAAACTTTGTAGGTAGATAAGTGCTAAAACCCCCCTTTTAAATGACATTAAAATCTGCAATGTAGGTAGATGGTATTTTTTCCCCCCTGTACCCAAATAGTAATATCCCTCTCACCGGGAATATGCCCATATAAAAAGGGGAGATCCCCCACATAACCCCCGGTGCCGGGGGAAGCCTATAGTCCCCCATAGCCGTAGATCCCCCATATAGCCCCGCCATACCAGACAGATGCCCAAGCCCCCAAGCCAGGCAGTCCCCCATGTCCCCCAGACCTTGAGATCCCCCATACCCCCCAGTACCATTAGTCCCCATAGCCCCCCCATACCAGGCAACCCCCAGTAGTCCCCTCAGTTCCGGCAATGCCCCAGAGTCCCCTCAGTACCAGGCAGATCCCATAGTCCCCCTCAGTAGCCACAGGCCCAGTGCCCCTCATAGCCAGGCAGTCCCCAGTACCCCCTCAGTAGCCGGCGATCCCCCTACCCCCCTCAGTAGCCGGGGCAGATCCCCCCAGTACCAGGCAGATGCCCCATAGCCCCCTCAGTGCCAGGCAGATCCCCCATAGCAGGCAATCCCTATGCCCCCTCAGTCCCAGGCGATGCCCCAGACCCAGGCAGATGCCCCAGTAGCCAGGAAGATGCCCCAACCCCCCTCATACCAGCAGATCCCCCATACCCCCCTCAGTACCCAGGCAAAAGCCCCATAGCCCCCCATACCCAGGCAGATCCCCCATCCCCCCTCAGTACCCGGGCAGATGCCCCAGTACCCCTCGTAGCCAGGCAGAGCCCATACCCCCTCAGTACCAGGCAGATGCCCCAAGCCAGCAGATCCCCCAGTACCCCCTCAAGCCGGGCAGATCCCCCATCCCCAGCAGACCCCCCAGTAGCCCCCTCATAGCCAGGCAGATCCCCGTACCCCCCTCAGTACCGGGAGATGCCCCATACCCCCTCAGTACCAGGCAATCCCCCAGTACCCCCTCAGTGCCGGGAGATGCCCAGTAGCCCCCTCATAGCCAGGCAATCCCCCAGTACCCCTCAGTACCCAGGAGATCCCCCATACCCCCCTCAGTACAGGCAGATGCCCCAGTAGCCCCCTCAGTGCCAGGCAGATCCCCAGTAGTCCCCTCAGTGCCAGGAGATGCCCCAGTAGCCCCCTCATCCCAGCAGAGCCCATAGCCCCCTCAGTCCGGGCAGATCCCCATAGCCAGGCAATCCCCAAGCCCCCCATAGCCAGGCAGATCCCCCATAGCCCCCTCAGTAGCCGGGCAATGCCCAAGCCCCCTTGCAGGAGATCCCCCCATACCCCCCTTCAGTCCCCAGGCAGATCCCCCAGTAGCCGGGAAAATGCCCCTAGCCCCTCTACCAGGAATGCCCCAGTAGCCAGGCAGATCCCCCATACCCCCTCGTACCCAGGCAAAATGCCCCTGCCCCCCAGTGCCGGGAATCCCCCAACCCCCTCAGAGCCAGGCAATGCCCCATCCCCCCTAGACCCAGGCAACCCCCAGAGCCGGGCAAGCCCAGTACCCCCTCATCCGGGCAGATGCCCCCAATGATTAAAAAATTTAAAAAAAACAGCTACTTACCTCGGTCCGGCAGCGGGGGTCCCCCGGGTTTTTGGGGAGCTTGTAGGTTTAAGGGCGGATGACGCCCAACGCCCCGCTTACGCCCGCACGCAGCTCCCAAGATCTCCTCGGAGCAAGGCTCCGACCAAGAGACCTTTAGTGTCGCAGGGGGTGTGAGCAAAGCGGCGCGTCAGCACCTCGACGCCCTATGTACACGCCACCCGAGCGTTCTATATACAAAGGAGAAGGTGGGAGGGAAACGATCCCTCCTGCCTTCTCCCTGTAACTGCTGACTGACTTTGCAGGGCTGTGGTAAAACAGCTGTGCGGAGTCAGGGAGATCGCGGGCCGCAAAACACAAGGCCGCGGCGGATGTGGCCCGCGGGCCTTGTGTTTGACACCTGTGAGGTAGAGGCATCGGTGTAGTGACTGGTACAGGGAAGAGGCATCGGTGTAGTGTAGAGGTAGAGGCATCGGTGCAGTGTACAGGGTAGAGGCATCGGTGTAATGTACAGGGTAGAGGAATCAGTGAAGTGTACAGGGAAGAGGCATCGGTGTAGTGTAGAGTGTATAGGCATCGGTGTAGTTTTACAGGGTAAGGAAATCGGTGTAGGTAGAGGTTAGAGGAAATCGGTGTAGTGTACAGGGTAGAGGCATCGGTGTAGTATACAGGGTAGAGGCATCGGTGTAGTGTACAGGGTAGAGGCATCGGTGTAGTGTACAGGGTAGAGGCATCGGTGTAGTGTACAGGTTAGAGGCATCGATGTAGTGACTGGTGCAGGGTAGAGGCATCGGTGTAGTGTACAAGGTAGAGGCATCGGTGTAGTGACTGGTACAGGGTACTGTACAGGGTAGAGGCATCGGTGTAGTGTGCAGGGTAGAGGCATCGGTGCGGTGTCCAGGGTAGAGGTGTCGGTGCGGTGTCCAGGGTATATCGTGTAGTGTACAGGGTAGAGGCATCGCTGTAGTGTACAGGGTGGAGGCATCTGTGTAGTGTACAGGGTAGAGGCATCGGTGTAGTGTGCAGGGTAGAGGCATCGGTGTAGTGTGCAGGGTAGAGGCATCGTGTAGTGTGCAGGTAGAGGCATCAGTGTAGTCTACAGGGTAAGGCATCGTGTAGTGTACAGGGTAGAGACATCAATTATGACTGATACAGGTAGAGGCATCGGTGTAGTGTACGCAGGGTAAGGCATCCGGTGTAGTGTACAGGGTAGAGGCATCGGTGTAGTGTGCAGGGTAGAGGCATCGGTGCAGTGTACAGGGTAGAGGCATCGGTGTAGTGTACAGGGTAGAGGCATCGGTGTAGTGTACAGGGTAGAGGCATCGGTGTAGTGTGCAGGGTAGAGGCATGGGTGTAGTGTGCAGGGTAGAGGCATGGGTGTAGTGTGCAGGGTAGAGACATCAATGTAGTGACTGATACAGGGTAGAGGCATCGGTGTAGTAATTAGTACGGGGCAGAGGCACCGGTGTAGTGTACAGGGTAGAGGCATCGGTGCAGTGTAAAGGGTAGAGGCATCGGTGTAGTGAACAGGGTAGAGGCATCGGTGTAGTGTACAGGGTAGAGGCATCGGTGTAGTGTGCAGGGTAGAGGCATCGGGTGCAGTGTGCGGGGTAGAGGCATCGGTGCAGTGTGCAGGGGAAAGAGGCATCGTGTAGTGGGGCAGGGTAGAGGCCATCGGTGTAGTGTGCGGGTGAGGGCTGGTTTTAGTTTTGCGGGGTAGATGCATCGGTGTAGTGTAAAGGTAAGGACGGTGTAGTGTACAGGGTAGAGGCATCGGTGTAGTGTACAGGGTAAGAATCAATGTAGTGACTGATACAGGTAGCGGCATCGGTGTCGTGACTGGTACAGGGTGGAGGCATCGGTGTAGTGTACAGGGTAGAGGCATCGGTGTAGTGTGCAGGGTAGAGGCATCGGTGTAGTGTGCAGGGTAGAGGCATCGGTGTAGTGTACAGGGTAGAGGCATCGGTGTAGTGTACAGGGTAGAGGCATCGGTGTAGTGTACAGGGTAGAGGCATCGGTGCGGTGTCCAGGGTAGAGGCGTCGGTGCGGTGTCCAGGGTATATCGTGTAGTGTACAGGGTAGAGGCATCGGTGTAGTGTACAGGGTAGAGGCATCGGTGTAGTGTACAGGGTAGAGGCATCGGTGGCAGGGTAGAGGCATCGGGTGCAGTGTGCAGGGTAGAGGCATCGGGTGCAGTGTGCAGGGTAGAGTCATCAGTGTAGTGACTGGTACAGGGTAGAGGCATCGGTGTAGTAATTAGTACGGGGCAGAGGCACCGGTGTAGTGTACAGGGTAGAGGCATCGGTGTAGTGTACAGGGTAGAGGCATCGGTGTAGTGTACAGGGTAGAGGCATCGGTGTAGTGTACAGGGTGGAGGCATCGGTGTAGTGTACAGGGTAGAGGCATCGGTGTAGTGTACAGGGTAGAGGCATCGGTGTAGTGTGCAGGGTAGAGGCATCGGTGTAGTGTGCAGGGTAGAGGCATCGGTGTAGTGTGCAGGGTAGAGGCATCGGTGTAGTGTGCAGGGTAGAGGCATCGGTGTAGTGTACAGGGTAGAGGCATCGGTGTAGTGTACAGGGTAGAGACATCAATGTAGTGACTGGTACAGGGTAGAGGCATCGGTGTAGTGACTGGTACAGGGTAGAGGCATCGGTGTAGTGTACAGGGTAGAGGCATCGCTGTAGTGTACAGGGTAGAGGCATCGGTGTAGTGTACAGGGTGGAGGCGTAGATGGGGTGCACAGGGTAGAGGCATCGGTGTAGTGTACAGGGTAGAGGCATCGGTGCGGTGTCCAGGGTAGAGGCGTCGGTGCGGTGTCCAGGGTAGAGGCGTCGGTGCGGTGTCCAGGGTATATCGTGTAGTGTACAGGGTAGAGGCATCGCTGTAGTGTACAGGGTAGAGGCATCGGTGTAGTGTACAGGGTAGAGGCATCGGTGTAGTGTGCAGGGTAGAGGCATCGGTGTAGTGTGCAGGGTAGAGGCATCGGTGTAGTGTGCAGGGTAGAGACATCAATGTAGTGACTGATACAGGGTAGAGGCATCGGTGTAGTAATTAGTACGGGGCAGAGGCACCGGTGTAGTGTACAGGGTAGAGGCATCGGTGTAGTGTAAAGGGTAGAGGCATCGGTGTAGTGTACAGGGTAGAGGCATCGGTGTAGTGTACAGGGTAGAGGCATCGGTGTAGTGTACAGGGTAGAGGCATGGGTGTAGTGTACAGGGTAGAGGCATCGGTGTAGTGTGCAGGGTAGAGGCATCGGTGTAGTGTGCAGGGTAGAGGCATCGGTGTAGTGTGCAGGGTAGAGGCATCGGTGTAGTGTGCAGGGTAGATGCATCGGTGTAGTGTACAGGGTAGAGGCATTGGTGTAGTGTACAGGGTAGAGAAATCAATCTAGTGACTGATACAGGGTAGAGGCATCGGTGTAGTGACGGTACAGGGAAGAGGCATCGTGTATGTAGGGGGTAAGCCATCGGTGTAGTGTGCAGGGTAGAGGCATCGGTGTAGTTGCAGGGCAGAGGCATCGTGTAGTGTAACAGGGTAGAGGCATCGGGTAGTGTACAGGGTAGAGGCATCGGGTAGTGGCAGGGTAGAGGAAATCGGTGTAGTGTACAGGGTAGAGGCATCGGTGTAGTGTACAGGGTAGAGGCATCGGTGTAGTGTACAGGGTAGAGGCATCAGTGTAGTCACTGTTACATGGTAGAGGCATCGGTGTAGTGTACAGGGTAGAGGCATCGGTGTAGTGACGGGTGCGAGTTAGAGGCATCGGTACAGGGTAAAGGCTTCAGTAATGTACAGGGCAGAGGCATTGATAAATAATATTTTACTGCCACGACTATTCTGCAACAAAACAAATCCTTTACTTTCTTCTGCATCCCAACATGGTAGTAAATTATATATTCATCTACTGTAGGATAGTAATGGTGGTGTAAGATACAGTCCATGTGCACCTTGCTATCCTCCTGATACTTGTACATAACAGTATATTATTACACAAACACCACATTGACTATCTTGTAAGAGATACAAGGTACAAGTACACCCGGCTCTCTCCTTAATCCCCTATACATAATATTTTATTATTACACATAAACCAAGGTGAGTATCCTGTAGGAGATTCAAGATATGGTTATCAGTATCAGAGTACTTATTTAGGTCAGACTTAAAGCATCTGGTAAGGGATCCACTTTGGTTTTCTAATTAGTATACACAGGAGAAAGAAGAGTCAAAACACAGAGAAGATGTTTTCAGTGTTCATGAAATCTGCTTTCTATCTCAAGACAAAGACTCCAGGCTGTTTCTTTATAGAGGTTCATGCAAAAAGAGATTGTGAGTCAGACACCGAGCCAATCTGTTATTAACATGTTAGAAAGCCACTCTTAATACAAGGGGGTTTTACCCAATTAAGTTCTTTTCCCCTGAGGCAGAGGACTGTGAGTATATTTGGTTGTCTGGAAAATACAGTAACTGAGCTGAGTAACAGTGTGTGTGTGTGTGTGTGTGTATATGTATAATTTATATATATATATACATATATGTATATATGTGTATATATGTATATGTGTGTATATATGTATATGTGTGTATATATGTATATATGTGTATATATGTATATATGTGTGTGTGTGTATACATATATGTGTGTGTGTGTGTATACAGTATGTGTGTGTATATGTGTGTGTATACAGTGTGTGTGTACGTGTGTGTGTGTGTGTGTGTGTGTATGTGTATGTACAGTACAGACCAAAAGTTTGGACACACCTAATTCCAAGAGGTTTCTGTATTTTCATGACTATAAAAATTGTAGATTGACACTGAAAGCATCAAAACTATGAATGAACACCTGTGGAATTATAGACTTAACAAGAAAGTGTGAAACAACTGAAAATGTCTTCTATTCGTTCGTGGATGATATTTTGTTGTACATCACAGACCCGGAATATGCCCTACCTGACATCTTAGAACATCTCCGACTCCATGGCTCCCTGTCAGGCTTCAAGGTCAATGAAGACAAATCAGAGGGCCTGTTGCTGAGAGGACCATCCAACCCCCGCTGGTCCATACACTATCCATTTAAATGGCAGAGTACACACTACTTTCTTGGGGTTTTGATACCCAG
The DNA here is from genome assembly GCA_025379985.1 of Phyllomedusa bahiana. Classification (NCBI taxonomy): domain Eukaryota; kingdom Metazoa; phylum Chordata; class Amphibia; order Anura; family Hylidae; genus Phyllomedusa; species Phyllomedusa bahiana. The sequence goes on along the minus strand of JAODAL010086622.1, from coordinate 2,780 downwards.
ACAATGAAAACCAGATCTATAAACTTAACGTCCCCCCCTCTTCTAAAAAAATAGGAACTTTTTAGACCTGGAAAAAAACTGACTTTCCCCCACTTGGGAGGGCAACCTGGTCAAGAGATGTATTCCAAAAATTACTATACTATCACAACATTGCCCTGTACTCAAACCAAAAGACATACGAAAAAATAACCGTTTTGTTCCAGTTTTTACTGGAATAACCAAGCCCCTCCACAATATGACGCTTGGCCCAGCGTCGCCCAATGGGGTTTAAATTTTCCCCAGATACATATATAAACATACGGCACAACTCAAATAGTAGGTAGGATAGCCAATGTTAGCACATTCACAGACCCCAAATTGGCCCAAAAATTTTTTCCCCCAATTTTTCATTAAAAAAGTCTTTTACACCCCCCATACCAAAATACCCCCCAGAAATCCAAAACCCCTTAATAATGGGGGGGGGATGGGCTCCTGCCAAAGCGAGCAAATATAGAATAAACCCTAATCACTCCCCCTACTCCCGTTCTTTAACAATCCAAATTTACATGGCAACCCCGATGAGTTTAAAAAGAGGGGAAGGTTTAGGGGTGAACAATACGGATCTTATTGAACGCAGACAAAACGCCCATACTTTTTTTCAATAAAGCACAATTTCAATTCCAATAATGGCCCCATCCTTTCCACTATTTGCAGGCATCAGCTACGCGGCAACCTTGAAAACTTAAAGGGCCCTCACCTGGAAGGACCCATTTCTTAAAAATTACACCGACTTCACAACAACAAAGGTTTTCTTTCCAGTTTTCTCCTTTAATAAAAAACCCTTAGACTACTCTAAAACATGGTGTCTTCATATTGGAAAAGAAATTCCCCTCTCTGCACCCCTTCTGCTGACTTCGCTCACCGATCGGCCAAATATCACCACCAGAAAACCCCGGGGGAAAGGCCCTTTCCCAAATTACACATAGATGACGCTCCCCCAAAAGAGGAAATCCGATGGGGAACTCTGAACCCACGCATGCCCCAAAAACCAAAGCCCCCCGCGGGTTTACTCATTCCTTTGGTCTTGCCGGCGATACAGCTTTCTGGGCCAAATACATTTCCCTTTACATAAAAAATCTTTTTTCCCCCCGGGCCAAAATTTAAACCCATGGGGATTATTTGGGGTATTCCCTGGATATACCCCCATCTCAAGCGTTTAAAACGGCTACGTTCTATGTGGGGGCAGCGGGCCCGAAAGTCGGTCTTGCAGTGCTGGGTTCAACCCGGCCCCCCCACCCCCCCGATTATCCTAGACAAACTATCACACATATTCAGAATGGACTGGGGGTTTTAAGCGGGCAACAAAAGGGGAAAAAAACACAACTTTTTTCCCAAACGTGTCAATTCATTAATTTGCTTCCCACACATTTAAAACCAAAATAAAGAGTTCTTGAAATTCACTACTTTGGGCCTGAGAATCAACGACAGATATAGCGCTACCTATTAACCAATAACTAAAGATGGATGATGTCACCTTTCGGGTTCTTTTGGGGGGTCGGATGTCCGGTGCAGGGAGGCCCCTCTGTTTGTTCCCCCCCCCAACCCCAAAACCCCCCTTTTTTTTTGTTTATTAAGTTAAAAATGAAAATGCTAACCCTAGCCTTTAGTGAAAAAGGGCCCTGTAACCCGGAATGCCAACAGGGGCCATAAAGAATATTTTCCCTTTGGGTTTACAAGAGAAAACAAACGAATCCGGGGTTTCACTGATCAGTTAGAATGGGAGATAGCTAAGACATATTTTTTTTTACAATTTATGCTTTTTTTGAATACAAATGTTATTTGTGGGCATGTTCCACAAGAATTGATGTAATCACGAAGGTTTTTCAATAAAAAAAGTTAAAAAAAAAAAAAAAAAAAAAAAGTCTTTATTCTAGTTCTTTACCTTTTGTTTGATTCCGCTTTTTCACTCTTTGGGATTCTTGGTTGGCTTCAGTCACCTAAAATGGCTTCCCTTCCCCGGTGTGGCCCTTTTAGGGTAAAAAGTGGGATTTCTTGCCTTTTAAATGGGGGTTTGGCCATCATTTGGGGTTTGGGCAAATTTACGGTAATCCCAGCTGTATCCTAAGAATGCACTGTTGAATTTCTATTTTGGGAAGAAAAAGCAGCTAAATAAAAGAAAAACGAGCGGGGATATTACTGTAAAATGAAAGGGCATTTATCTGAAAAATTGGGAAAAAATTTGAATTTTCCCAAGTGCATGGGCCAAAAACCCCAAGCCTACAAAAACCTGGCTCCCCTAGGAAGGAAGAGAAGACCACCTCTGCTGCGGGGGATCATCCGGGTCACCACCTCGAAAGGGGGTACCGCAGCTCAAATTTTGAGACCAGCTAATGCCACCCAGAGCCAGCAGCAGACCATCTTACAAAACTGTTAAAGGAGACTGTGTGCACGCCTTCATGGGAAATGCTGCTAGGAAACCACTGCTAAGGACGGGCACAACAAAGAAGAAAACAAGGGAAAGGGACATTAGACTGTGGAAATCTGGGGGTTGCTCTGATGATCCAAAATTTGAGATCTTTGGTTCCAACACCGTGTCTTTTGCGACGCAGAAAAGGGAAAGAATGGACTCTACATGCCTGTTCCCCCCTGAAGCATGGAGGAGAGGGGGGGATGGGTGGGGGGGGCCTGGTTTTCCCCCCCATAAGCATGGGGAGGAGGTGATGGGTGGGGGGGGGCCCGGTTCCATGGAAGCATGGGGAGGGGGGGTGATGGGTGGGGGGGGGGCCTGGTTCCCACTGTAA
>JAODAL010086621.1:0-10191 GCA_025379985.1 Phyllomedusa bahiana | reverse complement strand
CAGTCCAAAAACGCTGGGAAAGGAAAGAAAAAAACTTTGTCATTTTTTCTCCTGTCGTCAATACTTGTAGGGAAAGAGGAGGGATTACCTTTAGTTATGGAGTTTTTCAAGGTTTTTTGCATCAAAATTTTTCCCCCCGAAATACACCCCTAAAAGTTTGGTGAGAAATAAAAAGAAAAGGGGGGTGGGGCTTATGGGTTGAAGTTTTCCCAAATTGGAAAAAGTAAGAATAAAATGGTGTTGCTCCCCCGGGGGGTGTTGTGCTTTTAATATGGGGGCACAATGTTTCTTTGGCGCATGGTTGGTCTTAAAAAGGGCCGGGGGAAAGGGGGCCCGGTGATTTCACTAGGGAACGGCTCGGCAGGAAGGGGTTTTAGAAAAACAATGAAAAAAAATTAACCAAAGGGTTTTTTAAAAGATGGTTCCGGCGCCTATTTTTAAAACCCAAATGCTTCCTCTCGAAAAGGGATATATTAAAAAAAAAGTATTTATTTTAATAAAAGTTTTGTGAAAAGCGCTTTTTTCCCCCTTTTTCCCATAAAAAATTTAAAAAAACGGTTTTTCGGCAAAAAAACCGGGCTTCATCAGTTTTAAAAAAGTATTACAGTGAGAGCCCGGTGGGCACATTGTTTTTTTTTAAAGTAAAAGGAGTGTACCCTTTGGGTTTTACTTCGTGATCCAATCAAAATTAAAAGCCCCTTGGGAGTAGGGAATGGGGGTTGGGGTTTGCCAATAAAAAAAAAAGAGGGGGGGGGATTGTTAAAAATTTAAAGGGGGAATGGGTTTTTTTAAAAACAGTGTTTTTGGTAAAAGAAAGGGGGATTATTTATTAGCCAATCGGGAAAGGTCAAACGCTTCAATGATTTTAAGGGGACATAGTAGAATGTTTGACCCCCCCATGGGGTTCAATGGGAGGGGGGGATTTGCTGACCCCACTGATGGGTTTTGAAAAAAGAAAAGGGAAAGACAAAAAACCAAACCAATAAAGAAGAGGGGGGGGAAACTTTTCGGTTGGTTCAAAAAAAAAGAGGGGAAAAATAAACCAGCCAATCGGAGGGGGAAAAAAAGGGGCCCCATGTTGTTCTAAGTCCCAAAAGTACAAAAGCCACTGTTGGGGTTGAAAAAAGATGGGAAAAAAAAACAAAACCCCCCAATCAGAAGGGGGGGATGTGGGTTTGGGTTTCAGAAAGAGGGGGGAAAAAAAAAACCCAACCCCCAATCAGGGGGGAAAATACTGGGACCTTTTGATTTTTCAAATGTACCAAAATTTTAACCCCACTGATAGGTTGAAAAAAAAAAGAGGGAAAGACAGAACCCAAACAACCCAGAAGGGGACTTTTCGGTTTTTTTGAGAAAAGAGGGGGAAAATGTTTAAAACCAGCCAAATCAGAGGAGGGGCTACTGGACTGTTTTTGTTTTTATGGGGCGCGTGCGGGTTTAGTAAAGCGAGTGGGCTACTCGCTCCCCATTTGTTTCTATGGAGGGCGGGGTGTTGGATTTTTGGGGGCCCCAAAGGGGGAAAAGGGGGGAAAACGGGGTATAAGTAAACAGAAAAAAGGAGATTTTGTTGAAATAAAAGGCGGTTGGGAAAAAAAACAAAAAGTGATAGTTTTAAAACCCTCCCTCCAGCACTTTACCCAGAACTGTAATTTTTGTTTCCCATTCATTGGGTTGTCTCCCACAGGCACTTTATTCTTTTTGGGCTCCCCACAAATGGCCTTTCATTGTCAAATCATTTCTATCCACTCAATTAGCAAGCTCCCCGAATAGATCCCAAATGTGGATGGGGGGAGGGAAAAAACTTTTTTTTTGGGGCTTGGGGTATTTTTTGGTTGGCCCCTGTACCCAGGATGAACGGGAAAAAGGGGGGGGAAAAACCCAGACTGTACCCCCAGACCTAGGCCCCCCAAAATTTGGGCCCCTCCCTATTCCCCGTCCAACCTAGGAAGTTGGCTTTAAAACGGGAAGTGGTGTTTTTATCCTGATTAAGTAAAACACAGAAAAAATTCCCGGGCCAATAAAAAAAATTGGGGAGTCGGAAAAAATCGGACCCAAAAACAAAAATGGAAAAAAAAATTTGCCAGAAAGAAACGCCCAGGAAAGGAAGGGGGGGTCAAAGGGGGAAACGGGCACTGGGAAAAAAATCAAAACCCCCAAATAGACAAAAAGGTAAAAAGGGGCCCAAAACCCAGTTGGATTTCATGCCCGGGAAATGAGCCCAAACCCATTTTAAATTTGGAATTTTAAAGGACCCAGTGCAAAGATTTTAATTGTCCCCTTGGTTTTCCCTAAACACCCCCAGAAAAAAGCGGGGGGGGGGCCGGGTTTTTTTTTTTTGGTTTTTGCAATAGTATTTTTTAAAAAATTTGGCTTAAACCCCAGTCTGCTGCCCAAAAAAGACGGGTTTTTTTGGTAAGAATCAATTAACACAGACAGACCCACATAAAACTGTATTCAGACACACGCAACAAACATGCACAACACAGAAGCAATTTCATGGTCAAAAGCGCACACTCTGCCGTACCTTATACGCCAAGGATCGCACTGAGACCTGAATAGGCACGGTCATGACACCTTTGCTGTTGAATGGGCAAATTCATGACATTGATGCTGTCCTTTCAAAATTGGGCAATACAAATAACTATATGTTGTATAGTGACATAATTAGCTAGAAATAAGTAATAAAATCTAGGTCAGAAAAGAAATGAATGTCTGCCTCCCTGATAGCCTATGCCAATAAAAAGATTATTATCAGTATCTTTGGTAATGTACGGCAGAGAAGGCAATAATTTCAGTATTCCTGGTAGTCTATGGCAGAAAAGGGTGCTAATGTCCTGTGTCTGGTGTCAAGTTTATTGACCCCTTCAGGCTTCAAGTGTTGTCCATGTAGATGGAAGCCTAGTACTAGAATGAACACTCACCTCACTCCCTCGTCCCTCCTTCATAGAGAAGAGTGCCAGGAGCGGATAGAGAGAGCTGTCACTGAGAATTTTATCACACTTTATCATGCTCAGCCCCTAAACTATTTGCTACAAATGTCTGTCACATTTTCTTTTTCACTTAAATGTACACTAATTATATGGAACAAGAAATGGATTAAACTTGTATCGTGTATGGGACAACTATAAAGGGGTGAATATCACACACAAGCCCAAAGGCCCCCTGCAACAAATAAAAACACCACATGTTTGATGGAGAACCATTTTACAGATTTTGCACTGGTGCCCATGAACTTTCGGTAATGCCTCTCCAAATGTTTGCATAGACACTTTACAGTATTTCCTACCAGTGACACCTTCCAAATCAAAGTCTCATAGTACAGAAAGCTTGTTGATCTTCTGCTTCTCCTATTTTTATTTCTTACAAACTTGCATGTAGAGCCTGGTAGCCCTCTATGCTTTGTTTTTATGTTGTACTTGCTTTAATTACAGGTTATCTTAGACATTGTGTAACACAAGATGTAGGAGCTTATTAATACCATTAATGATTCATTATTCAGAATATAAGGAGAATGTAAGGAGTAAGGAGAATGTTACAAGACAGATATATTCAAAATAACATATGTATCATGATGCTAAATACAAGATCAGTGAGATCTTGGAAATCAAAATTCCAAAGGCACACTTTTGTATCACATTGATTGGAAAAATCTTATTCATTAAGATTTTTGGCTTGCAGGAGTATATCAATGCTCATCCACAGGTTTTTCCATAAGCAACAGAGTGTATAAACGAAAGAGGGTACCGTAATGCTATGTTGACTTACCCAACAAGGAACACATCATCCGTGCTCCTAACTGCTAGTGTTGAGCGATTATTATCGACAAAGTTGAAATCGGCACAGTTTTATGTTGATCGAAATTTTTAGATCATGCGATAATTTAGGTTAAAATCTGTGCATCATCTATTAATATCGCGCCATTTTCGGTGCTTCCTGTCATTTTGGCGGCCAGCAAATCAGCTTACAGAATAGAGCAGGGTGAGATGTGTGTGCGACGTCATGACTGGGATGTGTATGGTTGCGATTGGCTGGAAAAATCACATGACCTCGCTTTACATAGAACAGCCCTTCCTGTTCATGATCAGTGTCTGTCAGCATCTCATAGCAGTAGGACGTGCGCTCTGCCTGCGTCCAAACAGCTCAGCGAAATTATTCTATTTCTTCACAGAGAAAGCTCTACTGTTAGCTGTGATCCTTACAACTTAGTTACATCAGAGATTTAAAGATTTTTATGTAGTTAGGTAGAGAATTTTAAAGGGAAAAGTCACAAGGGGGGGGGGGGGGGGGGGCACGGGCGAACAAGACAAGCTCTATAAAAAAATATCTTTTCTAGTAACTGCGGGTTTCTTTTTAGGGCAAAACCCCATTTTTATTATCATATCATTTCAGATGTTCTTTTTAATTTTGCCCTTTCCCGCTTGTTGATTCCCCTTTTGCATTTTAAATTAGAATCCAGAAATTTTTGTCAGCACGGTTTGATAGGTCCCAAAAAATACCTTTATTATCCGAAACATTTCAGATACGTTTTTTTCCTTTGGGCACTACGCTTTTTTCTTTGGGGCACCTGCACTTAAATGTGAATAAAAATTTTGTAGTCACCACAGGTGAACGAAAGGTGCCAAAAATACTTTTAAATTCCGAATACTTTTCGGCGTGTTTTTTCATTTTGGCGCATAAGCTTTTTTCATTGGGGCCCCTTGCACAAAATTTTGAAACAGAAATTTTAGTAGTCACCACACGTGAATTGATGGGTGCCAAAAAATACCTTTTATTATCCCGTATACTTTTTCAGGCGGGGGGTTTTTTTTTTCATTTTGGGTCAGTAAAGTTTTTTTATAGAGCTACTTTGTAGTTAAATTTGAATCAGAAATTTTGTAGTCACCACGGGTGAATTGACGGGGGCCAAAAAATACCTTTTATTATCCCGTATACATTTCAGCGGGTTTTTTTTTTATTTTGGTCAGTAGCTTTGTTCTAGGCGATTTTTGTAAAAAAATTTTTGAATACACAATTTAGTTTCACCACGGGTGAATTGTAGGTCCCAAAAAAATACCTTTTATTATCCCGTTTACATTTCAGGCGGGGGTTTTTTTTCACTTTTTCGTAAAGCTTTGTTCATAGGCTACTTTGTTTTTAATTTAATACAGCATTTTAGTCACCAAGGTGAATTTTTGGTGCCAAAAAAAATACTTTTTATTATCCCGTTACATTTCAGCAGGTGTTTTTTTCATTTTTTGGTCAGCCCAAGTTGTTCATAGGCTACTTTGTATTTTAAATTTAAATACAGAAATTTATAGTCACCACAGATAAATTTGGATAGGTCCAAAAAAATACTTTTTTTATCCCGTATACATTTCAGACAGGTGTTTTTTTTCACTTTTGGTCAGTCAAGCTTTGTTATAGAGTACTTTGAAATTTAAATTTTTAAAATACAGAAATTTAGTATCACCACAGGTAATTGTAGGTGCCAAAAAATCCTTTTATTATCCCTTTTAAACATTTCAGACAGGTTTTTTTTTCCTTTTGGTCAGTAAGCTTTGTTCATAGAGCGATTTGTAGTTTAATTTAAATACAGAAATTTTTGTAGTCACCACAGGGAATTGACAGGGCCAAAAAAATTTCCCTTTTATTACCCCGTATACTTTTCGACGGGGTTTTTTTTTTCACTTTTGGTCGTCAAGTTGTTCATAGAGCGACTTTGAATTTAAAATTTTAATACAGCAATTTATAGTCCCCAAGGGAATTGATGGTGCCAAAAAATACCTTTTATTATCCGTTACATTTCAAAAGGGTGTTTTTTTCACTTTTGGTCAGCCCAAGCTTTGTTCATAGAGTACTTTGAGTTAAATTTGAAAAAACGCAATTTATAGTCCCCACAGTGAATTGATAGGGCCAAAAAATCCTTTTTTTACCCCGATACATTTCAGACAGGTTTTTTTTTCATTTTTGGGTCAGTCAACTTTTGTTCATAGGCTATTTTGTATTTAAAATTTTGAATAAGCAATTTAGTAGTCACTACGGTGAATTGAAATGCCAAAAAAAAAACTTTTTTTTCCCCATATACATTTCAGATGTGTTTTTTTTCATTTTGGCGCAGCCACTTTGTTGATAGAGCCCCCTTGCATTTAAATTTGAAATCCAAATTTTGTTTTGATTTGGGGGTTTAAAATAGCGGTTTTCCCATTTTTAATAAGAACATTCCAAAACTCTTCCTACCTTCTAAAATTTGTATATTTCGAAGTTTAGCGAAATTCAGGTGGAAGCGAGAAAAAGAGGGGGGTAGACAGGAGTAGAGGTAAAAGAGAAGGTGCTCCTTCCAGTGCTGGCGACAAAGAATGCCAGGGGTCGCATTGCAGGCCCGCAGGCTGTCTCGTGGGTCGGGGCCCCGTAAAATCTCGAAACAAACGCGTCGCCAACTGTCCTTCGGGGTTTTAATGAAACCCGCTCCACATCTTCCCCTGTCCCCCCAGTCAGGGCCACAAATGTCGTCCACTCCCGCATCTCCAACATGAAGCACCAAATGTCAACTCGTGTACCCCCCTGGGATAATCCATTTTCTGAAGCCCTCTTTGATGACAAAATGGGTTGGGGTCAGAAGGCATTTTAAAAAGATCAAGGGGCCCAAAGAGGATGATTTTCTTGCTCTGACCCCCATTTTATATGCCACAGGGGAGGAGAAAAAAGCCGGTAAATGGGCAAAAACCCCGGGGAGGTCGAAAAACCTTTTGCAGTCCCTCTTGCTTGTACCCCGCAGCTCCTGGTGCAGAATGTCAGGACGACAAGTCACCTGTGTTGATGATGATGATGACGACATTGCGGATCCAACGTGGTCTTTTAGAGAATTTTTTTGCGAGCGCTTCACATGGCGGGATAAGACGTGGGGTAGTGTCTAGGTCCCGCCTCAAAAAGGGAGGGGCGGGGGCGAAATCCGCTGATAGATTCGCAGCCACGGTCATCGCAAACCCCGCTCTCGTTATCGCCTTCAAAAAGGTCCAGGACCTCTCAAGCCTGGGCCCTTTTTTGAGCAAGCCCCTGATTTACCCGCGTGTCATATGCCACCTTTGCCGTAAACGCATAAGTAGAGGCAAGAACCTTAGGTGGTTAAACCACCAACATTTAGTCACATGCAGCGAATGCATGAGTTGAAATGGGGAAAACCCTTTGGGCCAAAAAAAAGGGCCCGCCGAACCGGGCCTCCCAACCACTGTCACACCCTCTGTCTCCCCCCCTCCTCCTCCCCCACCCCCAAGCGTTCCTAGCTCCCATGTCTCCAAGTCTTTATCGGATCACCTCCACTTCCCTCCCCCGTCGACCGAGTACCCCCTGCAACCAGAACCCCTCCTACCCCTTCTCCTTCCGCCATTTGACGACCTGAGCCGTACAGCGGCCCTTACAGCCCGCCCTTTTGTCTTCCCGGTTTGGGAGCAGAAAAAACACTTTAACCCCAAAACCTCCCAAAGCCAAAAGCCTAATGTCGGCATTGCCCGGCTTTTGGCCCTTTGGAAAAAAGTTTTCCTTTCCGTTGGTGGACACAGATGGGTTTCCGCCCCCCCATGGCCTTTCCTGCCCCCCAAAACCAAGGCCGAAGCTTTTTTTTGCAGAAAAAACCCTCCCGCCCTGACCAGCCCGTGTATTTAAAATTTCAAGCGCGGTTGTCTGATCTGTGTCCGGAAAAATCCATTCACCACCACCAAAGGGTATAACATGGCCAAGACTGTTATCTCTGTGACAGCTCATGGGTGAGCTGGGTGGATGTCTGGGGTGACGGTGGCTCCAGGCTCGGCCATCTTCAAAAACGCAGGGAGGGGGCAGGGCTCTTTCCCCTACTTGGTGGCATCCGGGCCCCGGAAACCAGGGCCCTGTTTTGAAATTAATCTGTTTGGGGACCCTCCACACACAGGTCAGGAGCCGGGAGGCTCTCCGTAACGGACCGACGCGGCTGGGGGGGCCAAGAAAATTGTGGGCCCGGGAAAGGGGGGTGGATAAAGGGGGGAATCTGCTGGCCGCCCTTTAAATGGTAGGGGTGGGGCACTCCCCTTGCCCTGGCTATGTCATGAACCTTGTCGTCCAGAAATTTCTAAGAGCACCCGGGTTGGGCTGCCCGCTGAGGGAAGGCTCGAAGTCTAAGTTCGCACTTCCCCCCGTTCGCACCTGTTCGTCCCCCTGGCTGCGTTTCAGCGTAGCTCGGCCCCCCCTCAACCTTTTCATTTTTGACGTGGGGAACAGCTGGGGAATTTTTCCCCCCTCCCCATCTCCAGCATTGTGGGCAGCAGTGCAATGGTTACGAAGTACGAAGTGACAAATGGCCCGAAAAAGCCGGGGTGGACCCAGGGGTTTTAGCCCCCCGAGAGTGGAGGGAGGTAAAGAGCTCTGCACCATCCTTGCCAGTTTTGAAGAAGCCACCAAAAAAGGTCAGTGCGGAGATGCCCGTGTACTGGCATTGTGGTGATTTTTAGTTCTGGAACGATCGTTGGACACTGAAAAAAAAGGTCCCGCCAGGACGGGGGAGGGACGGAACCGATGCAGAAAAAGAGCCTTTTCTCCGTGAATCCACAGGCCCAACATTTCTCAATTTTATCGGTCTTCTTTTTGGCAGTGGTTCGGGTCCGGGGTAGTGAAGGCAGGAACGGTTCGGGGGCTCATTCAGGAAGTCGGGGTGTGTTGAACTGTGCCGGAGGAAGCGGAGGAGGGGAGGGTTTTTCCCGAACCGATGTTTTCCCAGTCCCCCTTGGAAAGAGGTTTGGGCGAATTTGAGGTGGAGGAGGAAGATGAGGAAGATGAGGAAGATCAGTTTGCATGCCCCTCCCCAGAGGTTGGGGAAAAAAAGGCTCATCTTAATGAGTGCTTTGGGTACTCCATTTCCTCCCAAAATGTCCTCGATTAAGGCCTCAAATTTAAAAAAATTACTGGGGGGTCCCCCCCCTGGGTCCCCCCTAAAAAAAAAAACAAAACTCAGCATTTCCCTTTCCCCCCCAAATAGAGAGTAAAAGAGGAAAAGGAACTTGCTGATTGTCAAATGGAGAATCTGTTGCGTCTGCTTCACATTCTTCAAATGTCACAGTGGAACAACTCACGCGTGAAGCGTAGGTGCCAAGTACGTAGGGCACAGCACAGCAGAGGCAAGGTGGCAGAAGCCTAATGGGGGACCTCTGGCAATCTTTTTTTTCCACCCACCAAAGCATCAAAGCAGGGCACCATGCAACACCAGAGCCCCCGTTAAGATCATGGTCACGACTATCTGGTCCAAACCGTGTTTTTGTATGTTCCCGGGCCCCAAAAGACTTCTGGGTTCCAAAAATGGGCGAATGGCCCGAGCCGCTCGCCAGCATGGGGGTGTTTTTCCCGCCCCGCAGCCGGTCATATCGAGCGGGACCATCGCACAGCGGAGGAGTATTACAGCAAACCCTCCCGGGTTTCCCCAGATAATGTGATGTTTTATTTCATCAAAATGAATCAGGCATGGATCTCTGTGATATTGTGGCCCAAATTGCCCAGGGCTCCCATTAGTTGCGGCTATTCACATTCCTCTTCAAACAGAAATTTGGCCCCTGAAATTTTTTTAAAATGATATTTCTTACTGCAATTTTTTTTTTTTTTCCCAACAGTTCATTTGCTGGTTTTGCTGTGAGGAGAAGAAAAGACAGCAAGGTTTCATGACAACACCCTATTTTATTTTTCTCACTTTTTTTTTTAGAAGTTGTCGTATTTTCAATGGTTTTTTGGGGGATTTGCTGTGAGATACCTATAATTTGGTCCTTGGAACGAAAAGTGGTTCTAAGTGACCTTTCTCCATCACATTTTTTTAAAAGTGGTAGAAGTCAAAATTTTTAATTTTTTTTGGGGGAGTTCTTGAGATACAGCAATAATCATGGCCTTTGGGAAAAGAAATGTGGCTTTTAAGTGGCATTTCTCCTCAAAATTTTTAATTGGCTGAGAAGTATATTTATAATTTTTTGGGGGCATGTTGCTGTGAGAAAAAGCTATAATTGTAACATTCTGGAGGTGGATCCCCTTGCCCCGCAGGCGATGGCGTAAACCCCTACCAGGGGGGTGGAATCTAGTGGGACCCGGTTTTCACCAGAGCCCGCCCAAAACGGGTGGTTTGCGCGGCGGGTGTCCACCAGGTCCCCAAACCCCTGGCGGGCTTGCCTGCGGTGGCGGCCAAAGGGGGCGAGGGGAAGGAAAAAGGGG
>JAODAL010086620.1:0-10191 GCA_025379985.1 Phyllomedusa bahiana | reverse complement strand
CCCAAATTTTAAATGTGGGGGTCATGCGCTTTGGGGTATGCTGCATTCCAGGCGGGGGATTTTCAATGTCCGTTCAAGTAACTGATGGTTCAAATCATACTGCTTTGGCATTTTTTAATTTGTGGGTGATGCAGGTTTAAGGGTCAGGCTGTGGTACAAGACAGGGATAGTAAATGGTCTGTGACTTTTTTTCTGTGATTTTTATAACCTAAGTGTGTTGCCTAAGATGTAGCACGAATCCATTTGACTGTTGTGGATGTTTAATTTCAGCTTCTCCAGCCTTTTTTTGGGTTTTAATAATGAAGGTGTTGTTGCTCTCCCTTTAGACTTTAATGGTCATCGCGCATAATTTCGATGCTCACTATCGAAAAACCTTATCGATAGCGGCCGACTATCGACTATCGATCGATCTCGATAGCCAACGCAATCGTAAACACTAGTCCGTGCCACCTAAAATCTGTGTCAAGATGAGCTTTTCCCTTTTCAGACACCGGGTTTGAGGGCAGCTCCATGTTATTTTTCTGGCTTACAATATATACTATAGCAGGCTCCAAATAATCTCCTGTCCTCAACCTAGAAAGTAGTTTGAAGCACCTAGGACCTATAAAGGCTTGCTTTATCTGTTTTAATGACTTACTTTCTGTTATTTATTATTGTTGATTTAATCTGGTTTTGTTGATCCAGTCTGATCACTACTTTGGATGAGGCCTGAAATATCCATTTTAGGGTCAGTCCACACGGCATGGTTTATTGGTCGATTTTTCAGACAGTTTGCTGATTTTGAAACTGAAAATCGACAAGCAATCATCCCCATAGACTTTAATAGAAAATCCGTGCAGCAATCCAAACTGAATGGATTTTCTGCCGGATGGTTTTTTACACCACTGGCGGTCCGAAGAACTTACAACCTGCACAATCTTCTGCACGGTTTTTGGCAGAAGATATGCAATTCGATGGTCATGGTGTATGGTTGAATCCACAAACCATTCCCCAAAACCATCCAAAAGACGATAAAATATCGTCCGTATTCCTAAACAGAATCCGAATGGCATTTTACATATGCCGTGTAGACACACCCTCAGGGAAAAGTGGTTCATGACTTGCACTGAAAACTAAAAAGGTTTAGAACAATGTTTAGAACTTTTGACTTTCAGGCTCCATATTTCACCATCCACTACAGCTATGAACGTGCAACTACCATCATTTTATAGACATCATCTTACCTTATAGACAATCATCTTGGCTATCTCATACATAACTTTGGTTTGCAACTATTTAACATATGCTTAGTGTGACGGATGTAGCCACTCTCTATCCGCTGGACCACAGTAAGCAGTGGTATAAGCCACATCAAGGAGTGGAGTATAAGAAGTCTCCCGGTATTTGCCAGAGCCCGCCGCAGGAACGGTTGGTCTTGTGTGGTGGGAGACTCCCAGATCGCCCTGACGTGACTTGCTTGCAATGGTGGCCGGGGTGTAATGTACAGAATGGTACAGAATCGCTAGACAGAGACGTGGTCGGAGACAGGCAATATGGTCAGGACAGGCAACAGACAACGAGGTCAAGGCGGATAGGTCAGGGCACGTGGCAAAGAGCATAGTCCAAAATACAGGCAAGGGTCAGAGCATGGGCAGGAACAATAGTACTAGCACAAAAGATATGGCAGGGAGCAACGGAAGTGACCACAAGATATAGGTTCAGCACCCAGCAATTATCCAATTACTGGCGTGCTGGACCTTAAAACTTAGGGAGTGGGTATGCGCATGCCAGAAACATAGCGGGAGAACCCCAAAAGTGAAGTAGGAGCAAGGAGAAGTGCAGATTCTTGTCATATAACTGCATTGTTACTGTCTTCCTTTGGTGGTGGCATAATCTTTTTTTTTCTTGCATACTACAAATTACAACCTATTCTCACATTCCGTAATAGCTCAGTGTGTCATTAGGTTGATTCCCAAGCAAAAAGTCACTGGTTTGAGGAGCAATCTAAATTGCTTTTCAAATAGTTCTCATGGACCTTTTGATTGCTTTTTAGTGCTAGTAATGTGTTGCTGATATTGGATTGTGCTTGTATTTTGCTGCCACACCATTGTGCACCTATGTTGATTTTTTTTTTTTTTTTACTTTTTGGATGTGCAGACCAAATATTGTTTTTTAGATTGTTTGTATGGGGTAGTGGCTGCCCCATTTTGGCTTTTGCATTCCGCCCACCTGCACAGGCTTTAAAATCAATGAAGAGTACCTTGTATCTGGAATCTGCTTTCCCTGAAATGTGGAGGTCTGAACAGTTACCAAGAGAGGTAAAAAAATAGCGTGGGTTCCCACCTGTATTGAGGTCGCCTTGTCAATTGGCGGTGGGCTTATTACAGTTTTGATCAAAATTGTACACTAAGAACTTCAAATGTTCATGTATTCAAAGTAGCTGAAATGCTTTTCCAATAGTTCCTATGTGCCTTTTGATTGCTTTTAGTGCTAGTAGTGTGCTGCTGATATTGGATTGTGGTTTGAAGAGCAGCCATGAAGAATTGAGGCGCAGATTTCCCAAGAAAAGAGAAACAGCATCATCAAGCTCACCGATAGCGGTTTCTCGGCCAAGAAAATTGTCAAACTACATCATGCGAGGTCATGACAGCTGGAAGAATATGAAATGAAGTCCGTCCATCCATTCAAAATTCAATTTTCAACATAAACATAGAAAGGGATTCTTTACTGTAGAGGATGCCCCCTTTGTTCTGGATACAGTCCTGGGTATAAATAAATCTTGTGAGAGATCTCTATATTGACCTTTAATAAATGTAAACATATTTATTATGTCCCCCTGAAGCCATCTTTTCTCTAAACTAAACCCTAATGTTGCTAATCTTTCTGGGTATTGCAGTCCACCCAGTCCTTTTATTATTTTTGTTGCCCGCCTTTGTACCTATTCAAGCTCTACAAAGTCTTTCCTGTGAACTGGTGCCCAAAACTGTGCACAATATTCCATGTGTGGTCTAACCAGTGACTTGTATAATAGGAGAATAATGTTGTCATCATGTGTATCTATGCCCCTTTTAATTCACCACCTAATCCTGTTTGCCTTGGCAGCTGCTGTCTGACACTGGCTGCTACAATTAAGTTTACTGTCCACCAGGATTCCCAAGTCCATCTACATGTCACTTTTGCCCAGCGTTTTTCCATTTAACATGTAACCATGGAATGGATTTTTCCTTCCCATGTGCAAAAACCTTGCATTTAAATCTGTGTTTAAACCTCATCTGCCACTTCTCTGACCAGGCCTCCAACTTTTCCAGATCCCTTTGTAATAACACATTATCCTCTATTGTGTTGATAACTTTACAAAGCTTAGTATCATCTGCAAAGATCGATATTCTACTGTGCAATCCATATGTAAGATCATTAATGAAAATAGGCCCTAATACTGAGCCCTGTGGTACCCCACTAGTAACAGGGATCCAGTATGAGTATGTACCATTAATCACCACTCTTTGTTTTCTATCACTGGGCCAGTTACTGGCAACTATTTTCCCCCAGTCCAAGCATTCTCATTTTACTTACCAACCTTTTAAGTGGCACAGAATCACATGCTTTAGAAAAATTTAGATATACAACATCCAATGCCTCACCATGATCCAGTTTAGAAATAACTTTCTCATAGAAGATGATGAAATTAGTTTGACAGGACCGATCCTTCATAAACCCATGCTGGATCATAGTTATATATTTATTTTCAGTGAGATAGTCCAGGATAGATCTCTTTGAAAACCTTCATACATTTTACCCACAAAAAGAGGTTAAACTTACCAGCATTTAGTTTCCAGGATCACTTTTTGACCCTTTTTGAATAATTGGCGCACAATTTTTCTATGTGCCAATCCTTTGGGACATACCCTGTTATTATACCAATCCATAAATATTAAGAATGGGGCCTATCTATTGAAAATTATTTAAAATCCCTTAGGACATGGGGGTGTATACCATCAGGACCTGGTGATTTGTCTATTTTAATCTTCTGAAGATGGAGCTGTACTTCTTCCTGGGTTAGACAAGAAACATTTAAGGTGGAATTTACCTCATCCCTCTGCTCATCGACATGAAGGTCATGATCCTCGGTAAGTACAGTGGAGAACAAAATTGTTTAGTCAGTTTGCTTTCTTCTCATCGCACTCCACAATATCTCTTAGAGTGGTGTACACTGGTCCTTTAAAAGAGCATGACCCAATTTGCACATACCCTAAAAGACAAGACTGCATCAGGAGGTAGAGGGAGCACATGGACTAGGGATCATGCATGCTGCACAGAATGGCGCAAAGGTAGATGAGTACACTAACAGCAAGTGGGATGGGATGGAGAGTGACTCGTAACAGAATATATTTTTTCAACCGTACTAACTATGTAACTATGTAATGTTCATTTTATTTTAAGTTGAATTTTTAGGGGCTTTAGAACCAATTTATAGCTCTCCATAAAGTTATGTTCTTCAGTTACAATAGTTTCAACTGACAATGGTTTTCCCAAAACAATTAATATTATAACTTAAGGGACTATTATAATACAGTTATACATTGGTGACTTTGAAAGGAAGATCTGATAGGTTTATGGTAAAACATCCATACTACGAAAAAACATCATATAAACTGATTGTAACCACACATGTCCGATGCCTTTTCTGCCACATAAAATTATTATTTTACTTTTTGGCTGTGCCCATCTCACACATTTAAACTGCAATCACTGTTCATGTCATATTTTTGAGTTTGTTCCTGACCCATTCAAGTGACTGTCTGCTTTTTAAAATTGTGGAAAATTGTCCAGACTTTCTAAAATGGTAAATTCCTCAGCTGTGCACCTATAAGATGTAAGTGCTGCCATTTGCCAGATTTCATAAAAAAAACAGCAATGTAGAAAGAAAAGCAAACTGAAATAGCAGGGATGTGTTTTAAATAAGTGCACAGGCTTTTAGTGAAGTGATTGGAGCGACTTCCTAGATGGAGTTGTCAAGTATAGAGATAGAAAATGTTTTCTACACGAAGCAATCAGGAACAATTATGTAGTCAATAGACTCAGTGCAATTTTTAAAATCCAAGTTGCATAACAATCGACTGCTTCAACATTCATACAATAAGTGAATGAAGTGCTAGGCTACCTGTCTTGTGCTTACATATCTGAAAATGGCATTTATTCTTTAGAAAAATAATAAACCCAGTATATTACTTACCTATCAGAAGAGTGTGTCATAACAAAAACATTCGTATCCATTTTATGTTGTATTTACTTTTCTGCCTATTTTTATTAGCATTCGGTTAACACAACAAAGTAGATAAGAAGCGCCATGTTACTATCTAGAAGAATGCATTTTGTTCTGTTTTATTTTCAATGTACCTTATTCTGTTAGCAAAGAGAAAGAAGCAAAAGCAAACGGCTTATGTGTTTCAATGCATAATTGCTGATTATTCCCGTGTATGCTAGCTACTGTAACTCATGTAATTACATTGTAATAAAATCAAACACATAAAATAGAGCATGAACTATAGTATAACAATTCAGATCTTCTGTTCTCAAGGATCGGGTTTACACTGAAATATATCTTAATGAAAAAAGTTGTTATGCCAATTTACATATAATTTGGGCGACATATCAGAAAAGAGGCGCATCCACACCAGTTTTAAGGCACATGAGTGTATGGTGCGCCTGAATGAATGAATGAATGAATTAATCTGTCAAAAAACTGGTGTGTGGTATACTTTGCATAGTATAATTGATGCACCTAATCTAAGCGCATAGCATAATGTAGGCGTGTAGCATATCGTTGCTAGCATATTTGATGCGTTTACTTTAGGCACATTGAAATGTGTCCTGCCTGCTTAATGTGCTTAGTTTTGGTGTATTACAGTTCATTTTAATTTCAGAATAGGTCAGCAACAGTGTTTTGGCGCGAAATACACCAAAAAAATAGCGCAACCTAATGGGACATGTCATCCTTTGTGACTTTTGTTTTGTATTGCTAGCTCCCATGACAAACACAGAAAAAAAAAAGTGTCAGTGTATGCAAGAAAATATATAAATAGTATAAACAGGTACAATGACTGAATCTGTGGTAGAAAAAGAGTTCTTCATTGTCATTTTCAGACCAAGGTTAGATTTTGATTTAGGTGAGTGAATATAGACTTGACTTTTTGATCACACAAAATTGAAAATAATGCCGGCAGCTATTTTTTTTTATAACTTTGCAGGAAATAGCTTAAGTGCACATTGCCAATAATTTGTATTTTTTCACAATGTATCACTATCAATTAGTACAAAAGGAATTAATTTTTTTTTCAGATAAGCTCATTCTATCAATATACACTATTCAGCCATAACATTAAAACCCCATTAAAAGATCTGTGAGCTGTCGGCTGATCTAGTGAAAATATCTAACAATACGTAAGGATTCCGACAAGAAACAAATTGTGATGAGTCAGAACATCTCCAAAACTGCAAATCTTTTGGGGTATTCCCTTATAGAGTGGTTAGAACCTGCCAGAAGTGGTCCAGGGAAGGATTATAAGTAAACTAGTAACAGGTTCAGTAATGCCTAAAGCTCATTGAGTGTGAGGAGTGAATTCTAGCCTATTTGGTCCGATACCACAAAATTGCAATTGTATCACAAATTGCTGAAAAGTTATTGCGGACTCTAAGGCGATGTTCACACGGCTTAATTGCGGGACGTAATTACGCCCCGCAATTACGCCGTGTGTTAGGGAGCTCGTAAACGTCGTGAATAATTGACATGTCACTTATCTCCCCCCGCGACGTATTGTGCGAGAGGGGAGAGGAAGCAGAATCCATAGTTCTCTATGAGAACTGTGGATTACCATAATGACTGGAGCGCATTTCGCCCGTATTTGAGCGCAGTATGGCATGAAATACAGACCAAAATGCGTCCCATTTTAACCCTAATAAAAAGGTATCAGAATACACAGTGAAACAATGCTTGCATATAAGGTTGTTAGCCACAAAATAGTCAAAGTAACCATAGTAAACAATGCCTACCACAAAAATTACTTACAATATGAATGTGAAATGCGCGTTGGGACCATTTGGTCTGTAACCCCTTTTCTCTATTTATTTGATGATTGTGCATAGTACTACATGTCAGTATCTCAATCTATATGTATTTTCTGTATGACTTGATGTTGGAGTTATATTACTTGCATCTGATTTACTCTTATTGAGTGTGTGGTACTATGTTTACTCAGTTTTATGCTCAGTTTTTTGTTTATGCTATATCTGGTATTGGTTATTGGAGGTGTTGTAGTATTCTCCTGATCATTTATGTGAGTAGGACCCAACTGTTGAAGTGGAACCGCCCTTTTTTCGGGGCGACTATTCCGCTGACAGGGAAGGTCCAGGGGAGATACTCTTCGGAATAACACCCCTCTTATTCTATTCCTGTTTGTATTTGAAGCGGATTTGAGCACAATTATTAGAGGTAAAAATTTATATTTGTATTTTTAATCAATTAAATAAAAGGTATATTTTAAGGGGGAATTAATATTATGCAGTGATACGATACTTACCTTGTGATAGAGCCTTCAGTACTCCAACACCACTTTTTTATTGTGTTTTTTATTATGTCTCTAAATGTGTATATTTCAATAAAATTCATTGTGTGTTTATTATATAGTTTTGGGTAGTGTTGTTATGTTTGGCGTGTTTTTTTTTTTGGTGTCTGATGATGAAGCTTTATTTTACACTGGATTCATGTGCTTACACTGGATTCATGTGCTTACCTGGGGAAGAGATGTGACCAGGATGCACTTTGGATAGAATGTAAGCCAGATGAGACATTATGATGCTCTTTACAATGTTCTGCTGTGGAACCTTGGAACTTTCTTTTCATGTGGATGTCTCTATGACATGTACATTCTTGCTGACCAAGTACACCCCTTTATGGCAATGGTATTCCTTAATGCTATTGTCCTCTTTTATTAAGATAATGTACCCTGCCACACTGCAAAAATTTATAAGGAAATCCTTGGAGAACTTGATAAAGGGTTTACGGTGTTCATTTGGCCTTCAAATTCCCCAGGCCTTTATTTGATCAAGCATCTGTGGGATGTACTGAGAAAACAAATTCAGGTCATGAACTTAAAGGATCTGCTACCATTGGTGCCAGATACAACAAAACAAGATAAAAGGTGCTTTAAAAGTCCATAACTTGAATACTTGCTAACTTTTGAAAGTGTCCTCCTAGGGAGATTTAAAGCTCCCAGAATTTTCATAAACCACACCCTCCTTACAACAAGCCCCATCCTTTTACAAAGACCACACCCACTATACATAACTGTGTAAGTGCTTTGGAAGAAAGCTAATTGAGAGATCTGGTGTTATCTAGCTTTCCTGGACATTGGATAGCCTATTCAGCATCTAGGAGAGCCTGGAGATGCCACTAAACTGTTCCTGAATCTAAGCCATTATACTTCTACCAATGCTACTGCCATACCATATAGGAGTAAATACCAGTGAATACAGTACAGCTACATTTAGGAACTCACAGGTGATGTCTTCTATGACTGGAGTTGTTTGCTTTCCTTTTGCTTCTTCATCCGGTCCAGACCACCATCAAGACTCCTCCCAGCCACGTCTCGTTTTTGCAGAATTTACTACACAAACAGCTTAGTATTTTAACTTTTCTAGCACCTCCATACTTTTGCCTGTATAAACTTTACAGGGGGTTATAGGTGGAGTTGAGGGAGTTTTATGGGATAATAGGTACGGCTGGGAAGGTTATGGAGCGATACACAGTAGGAGTTTATGGGGTAAAAGGTGGAGGGGAGAGGCTCTAGGGTGAAAAGTGTAGGTGGTGAGGGATTTATTGGGTGATAGGTGGGGCTTGTATTTTGTTTTGACATTTTGCATAACACAATGGTGGGGGAAGGGTGGGAGAGAAGGGTACACAGCACATCTCCTGGGGGAAGGGCAGAGGACCATGCCCCTGGAAATTGTCCTGTAGCCATGGTCTTTACCCCCCAGAATCATATTGTGCAGCTTGAATTCTGTCCCTTGAACCCCCAGTAGATCAGCCACAGGCATGATTTTCATGGATTATAGGAGTTGGAGTTTAGTACTGTCATTTTTTTTAATGTTTTTATTTTTATACTGGTTTCTCCTTTGGACTATGTCAGATTCACTGGACTGCACCAAACCAGTGTTGGATCCATTGGATCCATTGTTATTAAAATGTTCAAGGAGGGCTGGTGTTAGGGAGTGTTTATGTTTTTGTGTCCTGTCATTGTGTTTCATTACCATTCTATTTATACTATTTTGCCATAGGCAAACTTAAACTCTATCATTACCATTCTATCCCAAAGTGAGTAATGGGAATTTCTGACAGACTCATTTCCATTACTAGTGCTACGACATGTCACTATCACCCTAGTACCCAATGCATCAGGGTTACTGGGAAGAGCCGGACTCTCAGAAGTGTACCCTTTAATGTGATGGTTTGCCTCTGAGATGGCTGCAGCACTGGTTTTATTTTAGCTGATTATGAAAAATGAAAAGAATAATTTTAAAAAATTATTTATTTATTGATTGTTTACAGTGGATATCTAGTTCTTGATTTTCAATAATTAAGTACCTAAATAAATTAATGTGGGGCTCCCCCCATTTTTCACAACCAGCCAAAGTAAAACCAACATCTGCAGTCTGATACTATCAGGATGGGAAGGTCCATGGATATTGAGCTCTTTCCATCCTAAAAATACCAGCCCGCACCCATCCCAGAAGTGAATCATTAAATTAGAGGATCCGCTTCTGATGATCACCCAACTCTTACCAGTACCCTTGTGTGTTGGGTACTGGGGTAATAACTAATTACTAATACTGGATTTATGGAAGAAAACCCACAACACTATAAATATAATTTTCTAAAATTAAATAAGCACCTCCCCGACACCAGCCCTCTTGAACTATTTTATTGAAAAAATAAATAAATCCAAGGCTGATCCGACGTAGTTTCCCCCAAATCTGAAGAAGCCCAAATGGAAAACCTGTAAAAAAAACTAGAAACATTACACATGTATATAGACCGGATAGCTCATTCAGCATTCAGAAAAGCTGGGTGATTCCTCATCTTCCCCCGTTTTTTCTATTTATATTAAAGGGGGGGTGCTACTTATGGGGGGTGGGGCATTGTCCAGTTTTCCTTGC
>JAODAL010086619.1:0-10192 GCA_025379985.1 Phyllomedusa bahiana | reverse complement strand
TTTGATGCCGCCACCCGCCTGTTCCCACACATCTGCTGACATTTTTCCCATCTGCCTCCCACCATCTTCCGGGGAAAGGTTTTGCCCCCCCTCAACACTCTGTCATTGTGCCACTCTATGAAACCTCATGCTGTGCTGCGGGGCCCGTGACATCCCACACTGTGTCATTGTTCCACTGTCTGACCTCATGTGCTCTGTGGCTGTTTGCCATGTCCTCCACACTGTGTTTTTGTGCCACTCCCCTGACCTCATGCTGGCCGCCATGCCCCGCTCCAGTCTTTTTGTGCCACTCTGTGGCTCCTCTGTTTTGCCACCTCCAGAATGTCATTGTCCCACTGCCTGATCTCATGCTGCTGCTGCGTGACCTCCACACGTACTTTTGGGGCCATCTGTGGCCCTAATTTTAATTTTTTGCCCCCCCAGAGGTCATTGTGCCCTGCCTAAACCCTATACTGCGCCGTGACCCCCCCTGTGTGATTGTGACTTGTCCCAAATTTTTTTCCCGCTCCGAATGCATTGTGCCACGCTGATTCTTACTGCTGCCCCCGTACCTCCACACTGTGTGATTGTCCCAATCTGGGGGCCTAATACTTTTTTTGCCGCCCAGAAGCCCTTTGTGCTACTCCCTGTCTCATGCGTGCTGTCGTACTCCACACTGTACATTGTGCCACTCTGGGGGCCTAAAGGGGTTTTGCCGCCCCCAGAATGTCATTGTGCACTGCCCCCTTTCTTGCTTTCCGCCGTGCCCCACACGTGTGATTGAGCCAATCTGGGGGCCAATACTTTTTGGCCCCTCAAATGTCATTTGCCCTCCCCTGATCCATATGTGCCGCCGTGCCCTTTCCACACGTGGATTGTCCCATCTGTGGCCTAATCCCCTTTTTTAGCCCCTCCAGAATTCATTTGCCCTGCCTGATCTCATGTGCTGCTGTCGTGACCTCCAACTGATCATTGTGCCACTTGTGGCCTAATACTGTTTTGCCGCCCCCAGAATGTCTTTTGTGCCACTGCCTGCCTATTCTGCCGGCCTTTTGCCCCCGTCTCAGCTTTGTCCCCAACTCTGTGGTTTCCTCGGTTTTGCCACCTCCAGAATGTCATTTGCCCCACTGCCTGCCCTCATTTGGGTGGCTGCCCCGTACTTCCACACTCTGTCACAAATGTTGCCCCCCCTGAGCTTCACTTGTTTTTTTTCCAGCTTTCGCTGGCATGACTTTTATCGGGCTACATCCGCTTGAGTTTTTTGTAGTTTTGCCCTCTTAAGTGCCGGGGAATTTTATAGGAAGTGATTCAAGAGGGGGCCGGGCATCATCTGCTTTGTCTACTAAAACACAACATTGTATGAAGCCAAACAAGCCCCTTGATTTTTTTAAGCATGGCACAACGTTCTCGCACCCTGCAGACTCTGTGCAGCCTGGAAATAGCGCTTTTTTTAACGCTTTTTTAACGGAATTTGGACGAATTTATTTTTGTGGGAAAATTCGGCGAAGGACCGAAACGAATTTTTGGAAATTCCCCCCATCTCAGCTATAATGGAATAGTTAAATTGTGAAATTCTGTAAAAATCCAATCAAAATCCCATTGAAAAATCTGTGGCATGACTTGAAAATTGCTGTTAAAAAAAAGCCCGTAAAACCAATCTGAGTCAGCTTTTTTGCAAAGAAGTTTGGGCAAAATTCAGCCCCCGATGGACAAAGGGAAAAGGGGACATAGCCCAAAGGATTTTGATCTGCCCCATTGCGCTAAAAGGTGATCCTACAAAAAGAGATAGAGTGGGAAAGCACCCTATTTTCCAGGGGGTTTAATCTGAGTTAAATCCCCTCCTACTATTTTATGTGACCAGGGGTCAGTGGATTTTGGTCGTTGGGGAATTTTAGAAAACCTTTTGATTTTAGAGGCCATAGATTTTGTAGAGGATTTTTCGTCACTAGCTAATTTTCAAGAGACCTAAATCCATCGACCTTCGTTTCATGTGATAGCAAGATGAGGGGGAGGGTTTTTTGTGTATTAAAACAATTCCCCCATTTTTTTTGTCCGCCAAAGGGTCCCCCAGGACTACAAAAAAACCCATAGACTTTTTTTAAGAGGAAAAAATCGGGTTCCCCCCTAGGTGGTCTTTTGGGAGAAGGGCAATTTCAGTTTTCAACTTTTTAAGAGGGCGTAAGTAATTATTTTTTAGAGAGAGATCTCAATCACTGGACTTTCCCCAGGGGGAATACACATACTACCAAAGAAGGGAAAAAAGGGATTGGTCAAAAAAAAGTATCACCAGGGGAAGACCAGACCATAATTGTTAGTGCAGCGCCAATCTGGACCAAAATAATAGGATACAAAGCAAGACCCAAAAAACCCAAACAAAAAAAAAAAAAGCATAAAATTGGAAAGGCCAAAAACCCAAAAGGACCCCAATATAGACGTCTCACGAATTTAGAGGAAAATTTTAGGGGGCGTTTGTGGAGGAACCCACAAAAATGATGCTTGTTGGATCTGGTCATTTCTAAAAGCAGAACTTGTGGAGGGCGGTCACGGTTTCTAAAAATTTTGGTAACAGGCCCACAATATAACATTTTGGTAAACGGGAAAAAAGAAAAAACAGGCGGGAAGGCAAAAACATTTAATTTTTTAAAAGGGCAAAATTTTTCCCCTTATTGAGGGATGAAATACAGGACCTAGACGGGGAGCGCTTTTACAAATAGGGGATGTAGGGGCCCAAAAATTGGGAGAGCTTTAAATATACTTGGGAAAATTTTATTGCAAAATTAATTCTAGGGTAACAAGTATAGGCACAAAAACAAAAACCCAACTGGTTCTACTTCTTTTTTAAGAGGGCAATAAACAGAAAAAAAAATGGCTTTAAAAAATATAAAGTCAGGGGGGTTTTGGCATCCCCTTTGAAAATTATAGGAGTTTAATAAAATCTAAAAAAAAAGTGCAAAAAAAAAGCAGCTAAAATTTAAAATGAAAGGCAGGTGGCCAAGGACAGAAAGACAAACCTCAAAAAAATTCTTTAACATATAAATGCCAAAAGGCCCAAAGTAGAGCAAAGGACCCTTAAAAACCTGTGAGGGGAGTGGGCACTGGTGACCCAAAAGAAGGGAAAGGACTAAATAGGTTCCCAAACTCAGTATAAATTCAATGAGATAGATTGATGGGGGGGGGCCAGTGCGATGTAGGTGGTGCCAGTATGTTAAACACATCTGCTATAATTAAATTTGGGTCAGTTGTTAGAAAAAGAAAAAAAACCAAGTTAAATAAACTGAATTTAACAAGGCTCCAGGGCCCTGATGGCATTCAAACCCAGAGTTCTTAAAGAGCTCAGCTCGGTTATCGGGGTGCCCCCCGTCATGATATTTAGAGATTCCCCGGTGATGGGATAGTACCAAGACTGGCGCAAGGCAAATGTAGTTTCCCACTTCAAAAAAGGGTTTCCAAGTTTTGCCCGTAATTATAGACCCGTAAGTTTAACATCTGTTTGGGAAAAATGTTTTTAGGGCTCATAAGGGATATTTAAAGGATATGTTTACAAAACAAAAATTATTAGTGATTGCTGCAAGGGTTTTCTAAGGACAGAAACGTAGACCCAAACGATCGTTTTTATGAAGAGGGAGTAGAATCTGGGGGGGGGCAGCTGTGGTATTGTGTTTTTAGACTTTGCAAAGGCATTTGACAGTGCCACAAAAACGTTTGTTAGGTAAATTAGAATCCTTGGGTTAGGAAAACAGTGTGTAATTTGGGTTAAAAAAATGGCTGTTGGATCGTACTAGAGAGTGGTGGTAAAGACTCCCACTTGAGGGTCCCCGGTTGTGAGTGGTGTGCCCCAGGGCTAGATTGGGTCCTCCCTTATTTAATGATTTTTTACGATATAGTGGAAGGGTCAATACCGGTTTCGATTTTTGCAGATGACACCAAAGCTATGCAGGGTGTGTCAATCTAGGAAAAGCTCATAAATTGCAAGCAGACCCGGCACACTGAGTCTTAGGCATCCACTTGGAAAAAGGGGGTTAATGTGGTAAATGTAAGGTTTTGATCTGGGTATAAATAATCTACAGGCATAATATGTCCTATGGGGAGAAAAAATTGGAAAAAATGCTTGTTTTAGAAAGTCGCCGTTTTGTAGATCTAGCTACAGAACCAAAGCAATGTCAATCAGTGCCTCTGGGCAAGTACGAATTGGCGTGTATTAAAAAGGCATGGTTTTTGCGGGACAAGGATTTAATTCTACCCCTGACAAATCATTTTGCGTTTCCTATTAAAATATTTTGTTTATTTTGGGGCCCCCAATTTTATAGAAAAAGTAATGAGCTAGGGAGTACAAAGACACACAAACTATAAGGGGAATGGAGGGTCTTTGTTATGAGGAGAGGGGTTTGTAGAATTGAACTTATTTAGTTCGAGAAAAGACGGCTTCGTGGGGACTGATTTTAAATTTTTATAAATGGTCTCTACAAAAAGTATGGGAAAAAAATTATTTCAAGGGAAAACCCCCCCAAAAGACAGGGGACATTTCCCCTTTTACTAGAGAAAAAAAAGGATTCAATCTCCAGAAGAGAAGAGCGTTTTCACTGTAAAAATGTGAATCTGTGGAATAGCCTGCCGGGAGGAGCGGTCACGCAGGGAAATGTAGAGGTTTAAAAAAGGCTTAGATACCTCCCGGACAAAGAATATTAATTCTTTTTGTTAGCATTAAAAAATTTGGGGTCCTGGGTGGTGGAGGCTCTGAGGTCAAGATATGGTCCCACTGGGGCAGATTTTGGTTTTTTTTGCTTTGTGGTTTCCCCGGGCTTAACCCGGGGAGGCTGGGTTAAGGTCCTTGTCTTCTCACTCACCCACTTTTTTTTCCCCCCCCCTTTTGGTTAACTTGATGGACAAGTATCTTTTTTCAACCGTACTAAATATTAACTAAAATTAAAAATATTAACCCTTTAAAACCCTTTTTAAAAGGGAAAAAAATATGGCTCTTCATTTTTCTCCTCCCCCCCTTTCAGGAGCCCTAATGTTTTTTTTTTTTTTTTTTACCCACATAAACATAGGGGTTTTATTTTGCTAGACAAGATGTATTTTTAAAGGTTGTCATCATCGATGATAGAAATATATGGGGAAAACCCCAAAAAAATTTAGGGGGGGGTAAAAAGTGAAAAAAAAATTATTGTACCTGTTTTGAGGGTGTTTTTTCTTTTACGGCGGTTCAGCTTTGATACAAATGATGTGTTATCTGTATTTACAGGGTTTATACAAATCCAGCAATACCAAAACAATTTTCGTTTTTTGTTATGTTTTGGTACCATAAAAAAATTCCAAAAAATTTTCTATTTTTTAAATGTAGGCCCCACCATTTTCTGCGACCAAACCAAGGGCTTGAGTGGGGGGCATATTTTGCGGGCTGAAGAGTCTTTTTTTGCTACCTTTTGGAAATACTGATGGAATGTGATTTTTTTTATATTCAAAAGCTTTATTAAGTATCAACAAGATATTCAGGTAAGGTCAATGATATAGCAATATAACAAAGTACAATCAAGAGCCAAACCCCGGCCCCACAGAAGACATAAAAAGAAAATTTATCCAACTGGTGACAAGTGAGGGCCTTGTCATTCAACAGTACCAAAAGAGGACACAGAAACAAAACAAAGAGGACTATTGTTATCTATAAACATATAGCTAAACCTTTCTAGGTCGGATACATTCTTTCTTTTCATTTGGAGGTGCCATCAGGACAATGTATGCCAACCCAACAATTACAAATTGTTCCAAGAAAGGAAAAACAAATAACAAAAAAAGAAAAACAACTAACTGTTTCGACCCGAAGAAAGTGAGAATGTAAACAGAAAATGGTTTTATTAGAGGTAATGTGCAGTGGGCCTCCAAGATGCCTACACCGCCACGCCTCTACTGAATTTACCACTGCCGCAGTATTAGCCCCACTGTTACCCCGAGGAAAAAAACCTTTCTAGAGCCCTCAAGAAACCCAGCCAAAGTCTTGGGAAGCAAGAAAAGGCCCTCCAGTCTACCCTTGGCCATAAAAAATATCCTGTGCTGGTTAAAATCCGCTTTTCTCTTCTATTCTTTGGTATCAACAGAAGTTTCCTTTTAAACCGGGGAAAGCATAAATGGGGGAATTTTTGGTGGGACCTCCATAATCGGGATTAGAGCTTTTTTCGGCCCCGAAAGCATAAAGAAAAATTAGGTGCCCCTTAACACAGGTGTGGGAAAAGGGGGATGATATGTAAGGCACCACCAGAGGACCCTTTTTGGAAAGCTAATCCCTGCACAAAAACTCGAAAAAACCTGTAAGCCCTTTACCCCAAAAGGGTTTCTGCAGGGGGGGTACATGACCACCAGTTTGGGGGACATGGTGCCAGCTGCGGTACCACCCCCTCCAGAAAACGTTTGGGGAAATTTGGGGGGTAGAAAGTATGCAAAAAAGGGGGCCCCCCTTGTTCCATCTGCAAAGAACTTTGTTTTTTTAATTTCCCTGCAATCTACAGGGTACAATGGATTTATAGTTTAAAAGGAACTTGCTTTATGCCAATTTTTCTTCAGGAAAAGCCCTTTCCCCAAGGGTTCCCTAGTTTATTCCCCCTTGGTTTATGCCATTTAAGTTTCGGGTTGGGAGCTTATGATAAAAACCTATATTCTAGAGATAAGAGGGTAACAGAAGTAGTGTCTGAAAAAAATTTCCCTCCATTGGAGTCAACTGCCTATAAAATTTTTTGGGCATCACCTTGTTGGTAACCATAATAATGAAAAAAATCTGCATATAATTGGTTAAGGATGGGGGAAATTGAGAGTTTTTTAGGAAAGGGGTTTCAATCCCTGGGGGGTTGAGAAATGTTTTCGAACAGAAAAAGGCTCCTAAAAACCCGTTGCTGGATGCCGGGGAATTGGGGGAAATAGAGATTTTTAAAGGGCCGGTTTTCCCCAAAACCCCGGGGGTCATTGGGCCCCCAAAAAGGAAACAAACGTAAGGTGGCGCCGTATTTGCGCCAAACCATCAACGTATGCTGCGCCACCCAGGAAAGCTTCCGTGCAAGGCTCAGAGGCAGTGCCGATGAAGGCAACCAGGGGACCTTCGAGAGCGGAGCCTTATAGATGCCTTCTTCTATCTGTAACCATAATTTTACAGGATAATGACGATAGAAGTCAACAAACCGGGCCGCTGCCGCACCCAAAAGAATTTTAAAGGGGAACTTTATGCCCAGAAAACCCCAAGCCCGCCTTCCTTTTTCCCTCCTTTTTTAAAACCATTTTTTGAAATTCTCGCTCCTTCCCTGCCCAAATAAACTCCCTCGGGTCCCTTAACCACATTTTTGGAAGAACAAATTTGGGCAGGGGGTAAGGAACAGCTGAAATTTAAATACGAATCGGGGAAATACGTTCTTTTTTTTATTACATTGATCCGCCCCAAAGCCAGGAGAAATCTTTAACTTTTCCAGCGTGTCAGGTTGACTTTGTTTATTCATAAGGGGGGTAAAATTGAGTTCCCTATCTCTGTAGGTCCAAAGGGATGTAAACCCAAAAAATTTAAAAAAAGGGCCTTTCAAGCCCATACAAAGGGAAAAATCTTTTTTTTCAACGGGCCACGGGTACCTCCTCTATTTTTTAAAACCCAGCGCTTTTATTTTAAAATTTAGATAATGCCCCCGAAGTCTTTAAAGGGGGACTTTCAGGTTTGGCAGGGAAGTGAGCGGCGGGGTCCATAAAGGGAGGGGGGGTTGTCGCAAAGCAGCACATTTTTTTTTGTAAGTTCCCCACCTCTTTAAAATCCGGATTATTCCTAATGTCTCGGGGGTAGGTGTTCCATAAACTGGGAATAAAATAAAAATTGGGCGGGGGGGGAAAACCCTCCCTGGGTGCCATTTTGTATGGGGACTGGGGGGGGAAAAATAGGGTCCCTTTTAAAACCCGGAAATTTTTAGTGCAGGGTTTGTGATACAGGTTCATGACCCCCCTGTATTTAAAGGGCCCAAAAACCCTAGTTTTCCTAAAAAACTCCTGTAAAAAGATCATTTCCACCCTGTAAAAACGTTTTTTCCCCACGCCCCAAGGAAAGCACTTTACAGGCACCCCCCCAACCCCATGCATCGGAAAAGTGAGAATGTTTTCAATGGGGTTTATCAGGGGGCTTCTCGGGGGGGCAAAAAAACCCACCCGGATCCAAAAAAAATTTTAGGCCCTCCAGGATGGAGTTCAAAATGCAAAAGCCGAATTTTGGGCAAAAAGTTTTGGGCGTCTGTTTTTAAACAGGGGAGTTTGTTTTTAAATTTTTAGTGCACGTGGGGGGGGTCCTTACCTCCTTTGGTATAACGGTAATATGAGTTTAAGAAAAGTGTGGGGGTGGGTTGCTATAAAAGGGGGGGGGGAATTAAAAGAGTCCAGCATGGGGCCTACAAGTTTTCCCCTCTGAGGGGTTTTATAGAGTTTTCCCTATATCCATCCGGCCCTGGACTCTTGCCCGACGGGAGCGATGCTATGGCGGGGCTTCCCCGTTCCTCTACAAGAAAGGGGCTTCCAAGGAGGCCAATCCCCCTCCGAAACCCCAAAATAGGGAAACGTGGAATCTTTAAGGGATTGTTCCAATTTGCCCCGGTGGGGGAAAATGGGGGGTGGTTTAGGAAAGGTTATATAGTTCATAGTTTAAAATGAGTGGGGAACACCTCCGGGGTTTCGGGGTAAGGGAAAAAACCTTCCCTTTTTTTTAATTTGTATTGAGGGCACAAACAGGGGCGCTCTCTTGCTCCGCCCAAAACCCTGGCTAGAAATTTTGGTGGGGTTTACTTTCCCTTTTATAAAAGGAGTGACACAAAAGTTGCCTTATATCGTTTGGGTTTTTTTCTCAAAACCCCCTTAAAGGACATCAAAGCTTAACTTTTTTTCAATTCTTTATATGTTTATCATCCCCCCAATTTTTGTGCTGAGATTCCCAGATGTGCAACCTATGAAGAAGGGAGTTCAGGTGGGCCGTCGCTTCGCGCTTTAGGCGAGAGCCGTGTTTTATCAGCACACCTCGGAGCGCATATTTTAATGATTCCCATTTGAAATGGGGTTTGCAGTGGGATCTTTGCTAGGGTCTTCCATAAAGTGCCGAGGGAGCTTGCCCCAACTCTGCCGGCCCTAAGGAGTCATCAAGGAGGTCGCGTTTTGCCTCCCCTGAGAAGGGTTTTTTGAGATGCCTGGGGGGGCCCCATCCAAGATACAGCGAAACGGTTGGGATTATCGAATTTTAGTATTTAGCTATGCCCTTTAACCCTATGTGTGGGGAAGTAGGGAAAAGTTGGGGGAAAAATGAGTCAATACAGCTGTATGCCTTGTGTGGGAAAGAGTAAAATGTATAGTCCCTTCCCTCTGGGTGCTGGATGCGCCAAACATTACTTAAAATTCATCTCACAAAAAGCTTCTTAAATTTTTTAAGTTTTTCAAAGGGGGTTTCAGATTTTTCCGGAAAGATGTGTAAAAAGTGGGGGGAAAACCCCCTTGAAGTCACCGCACAAAGGGTTATTTTGCAAACCCTTTCGCAAAAAAAGGGGAGGG
Source organism: Phyllomedusa bahiana (assembly GCA_025379985.1). Classification (NCBI taxonomy): domain Eukaryota; kingdom Metazoa; phylum Chordata; class Amphibia; order Anura; family Hylidae; genus Phyllomedusa; species Phyllomedusa bahiana. The sequence goes on along the minus strand of JAODAL010086619.1, from coordinate 670 downwards.
CAATCCCCGGGAGTTGGGCCCCCGGTTTGGGGGGTAAATATTCGCAATAGGGGGTAAAGGGTTTCCCTTTGTTAAACTGCAGCGAAAAAAAGATTTTATCTTGCTTCCAGATCTTGGTTTAAAACCCCAATGATTTTTTGAGGCAGGGATTTTTGAAAAAGGAAATTTCTACTCCCTTTTTTTTTTGGCATCCCGGGAAATTTCTACTATGGAACCCGGGGGAGGGTAATATTTTTTTTTAAAAGAAAAAGATGAGTTTTTCTAAAATGTTTTTTCCTGGAGGGATAATACAAAGGGGGGGGCCTTTAAACCTCTCGTATAATATCTGCGAGCGCTTTTCGGGCGTTAAAACCCTTTACATTGAAGGATGTGAAGTTTATTGGGCGTCAAAGGGTATCCAAAACGGGGAAATTTTTTGACAGCACCCGGAGGCCCCCCTAAAAACTCTGAGGGTTTTACTGGTCGACAAGAACCGGGCTAAAAAAACGAAAAAAACAGGGGAGGGCAAAAAATAGCCCCCCTTTAACTAACTCCAAAGGTAAGGGAGTTAGAATATGCACGCTTAAGGGCTGCAACGGACCACAAAGAGAGTAGAGGTCCAACCCCATGTGTGGGTTTAAAAGCTGACCCGTAGAAAATAGCAGGATCACGCCGGGGGGGAAACAAAAGC
>JAODAL010086618.1:0-10193 GCA_025379985.1 Phyllomedusa bahiana | reverse complement strand
TAATTCTTGGGGGCCCTTTGACCTCATTCTGCTGGTGCCTCCCTTTTTGGCCCTACTCCTGTTTTTGCCACCTCCAGAATTTGTCTTGTGCCACTCTCTGACTCATGTGTTGCTCCTCCCGTCACCTCCATTTCTCTGTCATTGTGCCCTTTTGTGGCCTACTCCTTTTTTTGCCACCTCCAGAATGTCATTGTGCCACTCTCTGCCCTTTCATGCTGCTGCTGTGGCTGCTGCCGTAACCTCACACTTGTCATTGTGCCACTCTGTGGCCTACTCCTGTTTTTGCCACCTCCAGAAAGTCATTGTGCTACTCCCTGCCCTCATGCTGCTGCTGTGGCTGCTGCAGTGCCCTTCAAAACTGTGTCATTGGGGCCACTCTGTGGCCTACTCCAGTTTTTGCCACCTCCAGTATGTATTGTGCCACTGTCTGACCTAAAGCTGCTGCTACCGGGACCTACACACTGTGCCATTGTACCACTCTGTGGCCTACTCAGTTTTTGCCCCCTCCAGAATGTCATTGTGCCACTGTTGGCCTCATACTGTGCTGTGGCTGCTGTCGTGCCCTCCCACTGTGTCATTGTGCCACTTGTGGCCTATTCTGTTTTTTGCCACTCCAGAATGTCATTGTCCCCAACTTTTAGACCTCATGCTGCTGTGACTGCTGCCGTCCCCTCCACACTCTGTCACTGATGTTGCCACCTGAGCTCTCAGCTTGTTTTTTCCAGCTTTCGCTCCCATGACTTTATCAGGCTACATTCCCGCTTCAGTTTTTTCGTCAGTTTTGCCCTCTTAAGTGCCCAGGGAATTTTATAGTGAAGCGTTTCTAAGAGCGGCGGCAGTCATGTGCGCGTCATACTAAAACACAACATTGTATGAAGACCAAACCAAGCTCCCTCTGCATATTTAAACATGACACAACATTTTACAGCACCCTGCAGGCTCTCTGCAGCCTGGAAACAGCTGTTTTTTAACGCGATTCGTACCGAAGAATTCGGACCGAAACAAATTTAGTCGGAAAATTCGGCAAAGTCACCGAATCAAATTTTTTAGAAACTCGCCCATTTCTAATTGCTATACTTGGAAATGTGCATAACAAACTCTGGTATGCTTTTTTTCCTATTATGTTTTGTGAAATTGGAAAGTTTTGAACAACAACTACATGTTACTGGAAATAAAAAAAAATATTTACAGCTGATTACACACATCAATTAATTTCTTGAGGGGGTCACTTCTAAGGTGTTCCTATTGTACTGGTACCACAGAGGATTTGTAAATTGACATGTTGCCCAAAAAAACATTGCAGCAATATCAGCATATTGTATTTTCTGTACATATATAATAATATAACCGTTGCTGCAATACCTTCATAAAGTGGAGCCAATGAGTCCCAAAGACCGATCGAAAAGTAAAAAAATGTATTATTGTCACAAAACGTAATAGGATATAAAGATCCCAGTATGGAAATACCCAATAAGTCATCATTAACTGCTTTTGTGGGACAGGGCAATGCACAGAAAATATAATATTAACATGAGGAGAGGATTTATGGTAGATGCTGTATTGGTTTAATTAATTTATATTATTTAATTTTAAATTAATTTTAGATTAATATAATCTTAAATACATTTTATAGGAGATATTTATATCTTTTTGGGATCTTTATAATTTTATATTCATTTTATATTACATAATTTTTAGATTATATAATTAAAATAGTTTGATAACTATCATAAATTACTTTTTATTTTTGTTGTGGTATAAGTTGAGAACTAAGGGATATTTTTTGGCCCAATGGCAAATCTAGTTCCATTGCGACTTCTCTGGCCCAGGCATACCACATTAAAATAGGTCTGTCTGTTCCAGCAGTAATGCGCCTAGTTTTGCCAAGCCACATTCATAAATGTGTCTAATATTTCGAGTGTGGTGCGACACGTCCCCAGAACACCCACACATCTTTGGCGCGTTACAAAGTGTTGAGTCTGGTGCATAATGTTGCAAGCATGTTAGTTCAACATGCAATACATCAGCAATTTAGACCTCTCACCTTTGGCGCATTTTATGCCAGAAAAGGGCAAAAAACCCTTCATACATGTCGCCTTAAGTTTTAACATCAATAACTATTTTGTGGAACATGGTTGTTTTACAAGCAGTGAAAGTCAAATTTTAAAAATGGCAATGGTATTTTTTTGTGACAATAAACATAGCATGTATTGACCAAAATTTTAAATAAAGTGTAATGTAGTGTAAAAAAAAAAAAAAAGTCTTAGCATCACTTGGAAAAGTAAAAGCATTAGCAATTCTTATCTAAAGTGATGTCACTTTAAAGTATGGTGCTGTGTATGAAAGGTCAACATTGGAGAAAGTTGCCTCAACAGCCTGTGTTACTGAGTTATCTTACACTGAAAATAAGTTTGCATCTATCATGTGTAGAAGGAACATATCTATCGAATATTACATAACTTTACAAAAAACATTCAGTGACACATTCATATATTCATGTATGTGTCTAATATTACGAGTGCGGTGCACTACGCCCCCAGAACGTCCCCAGAACGCTCCTACATGTTAGGCAAATTAAAAAGTGTTGAGTCTTACGGACAATCTGCTTAACACATTTGTTTGTATGCGCATTAGACATCGTAGCCTGCTCACTTGGCGCATTGCACGCCAGAAAAGGTTGAAAAAAATCATACATGTCTCCCTAAATGCCTATGATACAATGGCATCATCAAAGGGGTGTTCCCACAAGTGCTTTTCAGCACTGCAGGTCAGCTCATAGATAGCTATGAGCTGACCATCTCAGAGAATGAAGAGAGCAGAACCTTTGACCCCTTTATTTTTATGGAAGTTCCAAATGAAGCCAAGCACACTCACTTGGTTACATTGAAAACTCCCATAGAAATGAATGGTGAGGATGGCCACAAGTGCTGCTCTCCTAATTCTCTGAGACGGTCGGCTCATAGCTATTTATGAGCCGACCTGCAGTGCTAAAAAGTGCTTTTCGGAACACCCCTTTGATGATGCCATTGTATCATGTTACCTGAACAATGGGCAGCATGAAATAGCTGATAGGCTCTCTTTAATATTATTTGAAAATACAGTGCATATGTATGAATTAGGACTTATGTACAGGGCAGATCTGGTGCACTGGCCTTGAGGCAGGCTTTGAGGGTACTAACCCCACATACACATAGCATACAAAAGAATATGACAACATGTTCTTTCTTAGATCAGTATGGAAAAGACTCTGTATCAATAAGAAATCAGAGGCATACGGGGGCACGGTAGGGGTTCTTTACACCTGTGTGGAAGCCCTAATATGGCTATGTGCAAGAGGCTTAAGACAGAATCAAATTCTAGCTCCAAACTTGCTGAAATTCGTTTAGGTTAATAATATTGGGGAGATGAGGATTATCTCAATGCCACCGCTACTTTCAGAATGTTTATTTTTAGTAAAATCTTTAACTAATTCATGAAAATTATTCCTTGTTGCATGGGTATTTAGGAGTGGGGCCTGTTTCTTTATAATTTTCCACTTTCAGTCTATGTGCAATGTGAAAATAATAATGTGAACAGCTGTTTCCAATTGAATAAAAAAGAAAATGTGCATAAAATGTTAAAAAAGAAAAAAATGTCTACCATTAAGACACTTGGAGAAAAGGCAGAGTAAATTTATGAGAAGCATACACAGCTCAGAGCTTCTTTCATGTAACATGTTTCACTTACTGATAGCGAAAAGAGGTTGGACTGAATCTCAGTGGATCAATTAACAGAGGGACCTGTCCTTCAACAGAACAAGATCTATTTCATCATTTGCATATCACTGAAAAATATTACAAAGCTGAGATAAATACAGGTCCGATAATAACTCACTGCAGACTTGGCTCCATTCCTAGATTTCCTTGGCTGTTTGTCCTAATAAAGTGTCTCCATGGCACTTATAGCACGGAAGGTTATTAATACCTGTCAATCACAGGAAAAGTGGAAGCTGAGGAAAGCGGAAAGGAAGAAAAAGGTGATGCTAAACCTATCCTCTAATTCATGCTGAGTGAGCGGCAAGTGCATATACACAAAGAATGGGCCTTCTTGTTTCTCTGATAACTGTGCTTAAACAGTGTCAGAGCTAATTTATCATTACCTGCAAGCGCATTAACAAAAGCATAGAACAAATGGAATCAGCCCACAATTCCTCTAGCAGTTCAATCAGATACAGTCATGTTACTTCTATCAAGTGGATACTCAGAACCTGTACAGCTATTAATTAATATGTTAAAAGTCTTTAATTTACTGTTATGTTTTCTTAATTAACATATCTCTACAACTGGAGCACATCTCTCTGTATGCTTATTTTTATAGAGAACAGAGTCCATAGAGTGATAATTGATATCCTTGTCTCCAGACAATAGTTTATTAAATGAAATGACAATTATAACCAATTAAAATTCACTTTACATACTATTTCACCTATTTTGCATGTATTATGCATAAAGACAGGGAGAGTGTTTGGCTTCCAGCTCAGGATCATTGTGCTTGTCTATGCAGGTGACGGACAGTGGGTTTTTTTTCAGATTTTTTTTTTAATACCAGTTTCTTTGAAAATGCTCATTATAGACTATCGCTACATAAGGCAACATGTTATTCCATCGCATCATAAAAATAATTCCAAAGCAAATATTAATCCAAAATTGTTTGCTTACAAGCATTGGATTGGATGAGCAATGAGAAGAATCTGAACCAACTTTATGATATAAAAAAAGCTGGATGGAAAATGTCATATTGTGGATTAGATGCAGAATTTTATATTTCCAGTAGACAAAATTTGCTAATGCAGCACCTCACTAGAGTATAACAGACTATGGGAGATTTAGAGTATACTGTTTTTTAGGAAACTGGGAAAATACGTGTGTTCTGATGGATTATAGAAAACGAGAAAGAGACATTGTACTCAAAGTATGTATAAAAAATGAAACTATCTCACAAACAAGGTGACACCATGGCTCGCATGCATTCATTTTGGCTTCCTATGTGTCATTCATATTTTAGTTTGTGAAAGTCGCATGTCATGAGTACTATAAGGCTAAAAAGTTGTTTTCGGTAATTGCATTTACTAAAAATAAAAGAGCAATTACTTCCTAAACCAAATTTTGCCGCAGATTTTATCGCAGTGTATGGCACAATGGTCACACCCATTTTATGATTTACCACTTCACTATATACAAGGGGTCGCAAAAGTGTCTAAAGATCACAATAAAACCCACAATAAATAAAAGGTATAAAATATGGAAATGTGAATTAAACCATTTAAATGTGTTGGTAATATTTTTTTCATGAAAAAAGACAGTTTATCTATTCCTTAAATATGGAAGTTCAGATGAGACCTTAAAGGGGTTTTCTCATTTCAGTGATTATATTTAAACATGTAGGCAAAGGTAAATAAAGTATATTAAAAAATACATTGCTTTACTGATTTTACTGTTCTTCAGAGGCGGGAGCAGATCTTATCTCCTCTTTTTGTACACAAGCTTCTAGTTGCCGATCAACTCACTCTGCTCTTACAGGCTGAAGCAGTGTTAATGACAATGACTTACTTCCTGTGGTGTTCCTTTTCTTGAAATAAAGGGGATTTTTTCTATTACTTACTCACAAGCTTTAACCCTTTATAACTCGGTGGCCTCGTGCACTATGGTTTACAAACCTCCTGTACTCATGCTCAGAAACGGAGATGAGATGCCAGTCACTGTTGTAAAACCTCCCACAGCCTGGTGAAGAGGTACAAGTCTTAAGCTGGCTGTGGCTCTGTAAACAACATGGTGAGAAAATTCCTTTAATGGCATCTAGCTCTACAGATCAGGAGGAATAACATTTTTAAATCACTCAATATAGAGGAAAATTTATGGAATCATTAACAAAATAATTAACGCTTTGTTGCTCCTACCTGCGCTTACATGACAGTCTACATTCTTTGAGGCACTAATGATAAATAATATTCTACATTGCGGCAACTTGTATGAACAGGGCCATTTTTTTGGCATGCTTTAAGCCAAACAAATGGTTGCAGCCCTGCTTTATAGATGTATGAACCAACACACGTCAAAACTTGGCACATTTTATGACAGACACGACACTTTGGATGCACCAGTAAAAGAGGGCATGTCGGGCCAGAATCATATGATGCGTCAAAAATGTGGCAAAGTTTGGCGCAAAACTGTCATACAATTCCATACCAGTTTCAAAGTGGGCATGGCTGAGACTACTTTTGTCGTACAACGGGACACATTTATAAAATGCTGTGAGACACTTTCATAGATACTGTCAGATCATACATTATTAAAAACAGAGGTTGAAGTGGTGAGTCACCGCCAGGTTCATACATGTCGCCTCAGGGGTGTCAAACTCATATACACAGTGGGCCAAAATTAAAAACTTGGATAAAGTCAAAGGCCAACCTTGGTATTTTTTGAAAAAGCATCTATAATTGGTGACATTTTTTCCTTCTCATCAGACATAACTATGAACCTTTCTTTAAATCTTATGCCTAGTGATGAGCGATTACGTTGACTATCGTCATCGGGTCGAAAGTCGATATGGGCAATTTATCAAGACGATTTCCGATAGTCGATAATAGATTATCGCCGATGACCATTAAAGTCTATGGGAGAGAAACAAACACCTTCATTTCTTACACCCAAACAAGGGCTGGAGAAGCTGAATTAACATCCACAACAGTCCCATGGATACGTGCAATATCCTAGGCAACACCCGTAGGTTATAAACGCCACAGAAACAAGTCACACCCCAGTCACTATCCCTATCTTGTACCACAGCATGACCCTTAAACCTGCATGCCCCACAAATTTAAAAAGTGCCAAGAAGGCAGTATGATTTGAACCATCAATTTTACTTGAATGGACATTGAATATCCCTGTCCTGGGCCACAGCATGAGCCCCAAACCTGCATGACCCCCCAGATTAAAAAGTGCCGGAAAAAGGAGTCTTTCAACCCCCTTTTTAAAGTTTCACGGGACATAGACTATCCCTGTCCTGGGCCACAGCATGAACCCCAAACCTGCATGACCCCCAGATTAAAAAGTGCTGGAAAAAGGAGTCTTTTAACCACCATTTTAGTTTCACTGGACTATGCCTGTCCTGGACCGCAGCATGACCCTTAAAACTATATGACCCACAGATTTGTGGCTGTGACTGGGAGGATGAGGAGGTAAGACTGCTGGATGCAGGTTGCATTACTGAGATTCACAGGGCCCTGACCCAGCGTTTGACAGCCTGACGGTCCTGCAAACACGACGATATGCTGGCTTGCGTGTTGTCCAGCCCCTGGAAGGAGCACCTTCATTTGAAACCTTTTAACCTCCTGTCCTAACACCCCTTTGCTGCTTACCACCTGCTTTTCCCGCTCCATGTTCAGAAAGATAAAAATTTAAGAAAGTATGGAAGAGTTTTTGACAGTCTTTTATTAAAAGACGGCAAACCACAGATATTCTTAAATCCCTCTAATTTCCTACAGCCAACTAGGATTACAAACTGAAATGTTTATAGCGAATACCTGTGAAATGCGGTCTGGTAGAAGAACCGTAAGACAAAACCAACAGTGTTCTTCCATTCAGTCCCAGCGATTTACAACTGCCCAGTAGGACTAGGAATTGATAGTTTTCAACAAACTATCATACAAGTGCGCTATCTGTGCCAAACTGAGATTCAACGAGCGCAATAAAACTATTCAGAAGTTGCATGGATGAGAAATTGCGTTTTTTTGCAGCAATGACAAACGAGAACAGTTGCTAGAAAATTTTTCTATCAGAATTGTCGTACAATGTGGCTATTTGAAAAAAACTAGGGCCGCACCACGTACAATACAGCTATTTAAAAGTTATAAGGATAACAAACGGTGGTTTTTGCACCAATGAAATACACCAAAATAACTAAAAAACACCTATTTGAAATGTATGAGGATAATAAAGGTGGTTTTGCACCTATGAAATACACCTGCAATTACTTGCAAATTTATGTATGGTAATATAACTACAAGATGGGTCTTTGAACAAAACTGGCTGCGCCAAAGTGAAAAACACGTAATTAAATTGTGTACTGATAATAATAGGTGGTTTTTGCACCTATGAAATACAACACCAATTACTAGCAAATTTCTGTATGGTAATATCTGTACAAAAGGGGTCTTTTAACAAAAATGACCTGCGCCAAAGTGTACAAAACCTAATTAAATTGTGTACGGATAATAAAACTTGGTTTTTGCACCTAAGAAATACACCCTCCGGTGGAATAGAAAAGTTCTGTATCCTATTGTAAGTACAAAGTTTGGTCTTTCAAACAAAACTGAGCTGGCCAAAGTGAAAAAAAAAACCCAATTAAATCATGTAAAAGATAATAAAAGGTGAGTTTTTGCACCTATCAAAATACACCTGCATTACTAGAAAAGATCTGTATCCTAATATAAGTACAAGATGGGTCTTTCAACAAAACTGGACTGCGCCAAAGTGAACAAAACCTAATTAAATTGTGTACAGATAATAAAACGTGTTTTTTGCACCTATAAATACACCTGCGGTGACTAATAAAGTTCTGTATCCTATTGTGAGTACAAAGTGGGTCTTTGAACAAAGCTGGGCTGCGCCAAAGTGAACAAAACCTAATTAAATTGTGTACGGATAATAAAAGGGGAGTTTTGCACTTATCAAATACACATGCAGTTACTAGAAAAGATCTGTATCCTAATATAAGTACAAGATGCTTCTTTCAACAAAACTGGGCTGCGCCAAAGTGAAAAAAACCTAATTAAATTGTGTAAGGTAATAAAACGTGGTTTTTGCACCTATGAAATACACCCTGCGGTAAATAGAAAAGTTCGGGTATCCTATTGTGAGTAAAAGTGGTTCTTTAAAAAGCTGGGCCCTGTCCCAAAAGTGAACAAAACCTAATTAAATTGTGTATGGATAAATAAACGTGGTTTTTGCACCTTTAAATACACCTGCGGTGACTAGAAAAGTTCTGTATCTTATTTTAAGTACAATTTGGGTCTTTGAACAAAACTGAGCTGCGCCAAAGTGAAAAAAACCTAATTAAATCGTGTACAGATAATAAAAGGTGAGTTTTTACACCTGCAGTTACTAGAAAAGATCTGTATCCTAATATAAGTACAGGCTGCACAAAATACAAGCTAATATTTCACCAAAAAATGGTAAAAACTGTTAATAAAAACCCATGGCAATGCAGGGTCAAAGCAGAGTCTGGGCTGCACAATATCCACTCTCCTTTCAAAAGCCTGCCAGCCAGTCTGTCTGTGTTCGCCTGCTCCCCTCCCTCCCCCGCGGCTGTACAGCGCTAGATACTTCTTTAAAATTCTCAGCCTAAGTAACTAAAAACTGAAATTCTCTAATCTACCTATGTTCTAATGTTCACAGCTAAAACCATAGTTGTTTGTGTGAACAAAGAGAATTTTTTTCCGCTGAGCTGTATTGAGAGAGATCTAGCACATGTCCTGCTCTTATGAGACACAACGCATAAATGAGCTGAACAGGAAGGGCTGTTTTATGTAAAACGGTCATGTGATTTTTTCAGCCAATCACAACCATACACATCCCAGTCATGACTTGTACACCCAGTCACCCTGCTCTATTCTCTAAGCTGATTTGCTGGCCACCAAAATGACAGGAAGCGGCGAAAATTGGGGCAATTTTTAATAGATTATGCGCAGATTTTCACCTAAATTATCGCATGATCGAAAAATTCCGATCAACATAAAAACCGTGCCGATTTCAACCTTGTCGATAATAATCGCTCAACACTACTTATGCCCTTTTTTATTTGTAGTATATGTGACCCTTTTTTTTTCTTTACAAGCTAACAATAATAATTTTCTTCAATGAAATTCCAACCATTCAAGTCCATGCCTTGATAGCAAGAAAATGTGTATGTCCTGCTACTCATCCCCTTCTGTGTTGCTGCAGAATGATAGCACCCTGTCTTTTTCCTCTGGTGCTCTTCTTCCCCACTGCCTTATGTCTTGGTACACTCTTAAGGCCAGAGACCCACTTTATTTGAACTGAAAGCAGTCAGTTAACTCACTGTGTCCTGTGGTCCTCACAGTGCTTTTTATTTGCTGCATGACGCAGCGTCTCTGTTTGGAGTACCCTGCTACCTGCAGAGATGCTGGGAGAGAG
>JAODAL010086617.1:0-10193 GCA_025379985.1 Phyllomedusa bahiana | reverse complement strand
ATCCATATTCCTATGAAACTGTGCATTACCGGTTATGGGAGGGATTCAGCCCAAATTGCGACTTCGGGGGCTAATTACGGAGAATTATTCCCCAGAATAAGCCGTGTAAAACATGGCCTAGGGGCCCTGTATGAAGGTTTTTTTCACCTTTTATTGGCATACAATGCACCTAATAGTCGGCAAGATTTTCTAATGCAAAAAATTAATGTTTTGCCGTTTGTTTGTAAGACTCAACTTTTTCTAATGGCCCCAAACCCTAAAAGGGGGTTTTTTTTGGGGGTTTTTGGGGGCGAAATTGGAGGTGTGTCTCCCACCCGTAAAATTTTTAGACACATCAAAATGTGGTTTGGCGCTTTACTCTCCGGGGCAGATCTATCTAAATGTTCTGCCTACCTAAAAGGGTCAATGGAGATAATTTGCTGAAGGGGCAAAAAATGCCCATATTTCTCACCTTACACCAGTACATTAATAAAAAGAAATTTATTAAAATTTTATCAAACTGTACGTCAGGGGAGGTCAGGGGCCTGACTCCCCCCCAACACTGATGCCAAATTGGCGTGCCCCCCTAGTGGCAGAACCCAACTGACGACGCCCCTTTACACTACTACTTTAAAGGGCCAATCGGGGGAAACGAGAGCCCGACAGTCCGGGTCATAAAGGGGACGGGTAGCCAAACCCACGAACAGAAACCCGGGAAATAACGTAAACAAGCCAGGGCCCAAAAAAACACAGGGGGTCACGATTCAAAATCTTTAGGAGGAAATTTTGTCGGGAGCAAGCCGGGCAGGAAAAGGAGTAACAAACAAATGAGAATCGGGAAGCAAAAGGGGAAAAACCTTTTCGGGCAAGAATGACAGAAATAACGGGTTTAAATAGGACCCAAGCCCCCCCACAAAATTGGTGCGCCTCTGGGCCCTCCTACTGGCCATTGGAAACACCCCTACCTATTCGGCTACTGTCACTCCTACTCATCAGCCCACCTCCCCGGGGTTTTTGTCCCCGGGGGGCAAAAGAGGGTTTAAACCCCTTTCCCCGGTCCCTTTGGGCTGTTCCACGGGGGGAAAACGGGGCGCCGTTACAAAAACCCTGTAAAAAATTTTTTAATTTTTTAAAATTTTAAAAAAAAAATATGATCAAAAAAATTAATAAAAATAAAATAAAACCCCAAAAAAAATTAAAAATACCCTTTTCCAAAAATTTATTTAAAATTTAAAATAGAATCTAAAACAAATTTTACAAAAAAAAAACCCCATTGTTTAAATTGAAACTTTTTTTTTTTAAAATTTAAAAATTTTTTTCCCTATTTTTAAATTATACTTTTTTTTTTTTGGCTGCTCTCCCCCTTTTAATCCAAACCCTACAGCAAAAACCCAAGCACGGGCACAGGTTTTTCGGGACCTTTTTGGCGCCCCAACAGGATCAGTTCCTTTTTTCTTTTCACTGACAGGGCAATTCAAATTTGGACTTTTTTTTTATTCCAGCCTTTTTCTATAATCTTAATACATGTTTTTCGCATTATTTAAAGCGCCTAAGTTTTCGTGATGACCAACACTTTAAAAGGTGGGCGCATCGAATTTTACCCCAAATTTTAGTAACACACAAAAACCACTTTCATAAAAATTCCGGCCCGCATTATACACTGAAAATGAGACTCAACAATTCCTTCGACGCCCCTACCTTCAAAAAGGCGCCTTTGGGCCCTAGGCAGTCTCCCCAACAATGACTACTGGCTTGGTAAAATTTAGGCGACTTTTTCTCAACACCCAAGGGCCAATTTTTTGGCTTATTTTGGCGCAAAAAACCGCTTTTAAACCCAAAATTTTTTGGGAAATTTGTAAAAATTGAACTTTTCCGTACTTTCAAAACTGGGCGCATTATAGGCCAGGACCAACACACTGTAAGGGCGGTCCCAAAAAAGGAGGGCTCTGTGCCCTCTAAAAAAGAAGTGCCCTATTGAGGGCCCCCCCCCCCGTACACAACATTACAATGTTAAATGTTTTACCCGCTTTTCACATTTTACAAAAATTGTTAGGCGCATTAAAAAGTATTTTTGTTAGGCCCGCATTCATACACTTGTATTAAAAGCTATGCGTCTCCAAAGGGGCCCTTTCGATAGGGCATTACAAAATCTATAAGGGATATGCAAATGTGCCGAAAATTGCGCTAATCGCTCATAAAACTTTAATTGGTAAGTTTTAAATTTCCCTTTAATCAGGCACATCGCGCAGGAGGCACAAGCTTTATCTTTAAACAAAAAAAGAAATCCCTAACCCCATAATTGAATTTCCCTAACAAAAACTTGTAAAATTTTGAAATGCGCTTAAAAAAACATATACACTTTTAATAAAGTGCTATGTGCCCCAATGGGCGGCATTTCGTTCGGGAAAAACCGGGTTTTTAACGCTTGTTTTTTTTTTGAAATTACTGCGCATCCCCTCCCGAATCCCCCTGTCGGAACGAAAGGGATGCGGTTTTTAGGCGGGGCGTTCGCCACTTTCACCTGCGCCCCGAAAGGGAAGGGGCGGGAAAATGGGAAAAGGGTTTTGGGGGCCGGGTGTGGGTTTTTCCCCGGGGCGGAGGCGCGCGCCTGGGAAAAAACCGAGGCATGTACGACCCGCGAGCCCAAGAAAAGGGCGAGGGCCAATGCAGGGGCCGGCACTCTGACGTCAGACCTGGTTTTTTTTGGGTCAAAATGCCCGGGCGGGGGGCGAAGTGAACCCAGAACGGAACATGCAGGAAGCAGATAGAAGTTTCGGCGACAAAAAAAAAAATCCCCCCCTTTTTCCGTAGGCGGGGGCAGCAGGAGTATGATTCCGAAAAATGGGCCTTTATAAACGGCGGAAAACAGTGTCAAAAAAAGGGGCTGAAAAATCCTCAAAAATAAAACAAAATTTAAAAAAAAAAACATTTTCCCAAAAAATCTAAAAACGGCGCAATTCAAGAAATCGGAAGGGGGGAAATTGTCTGGAAAAACAGAAAACCCAAAATTCGAAAGCTATTCTCGGGGTTTTGGGGCAAAAACCCGGGGCCCAACCCGGAATAGGGCGACATTGAAACCATTAAAACCTATGGAAACGATTGCCCAAAACAAAAACCCAACGGCGTGGACATTTTAAAAAAATACAAAAAAAAATTTGCAGAAAAAGGAGTTTAAAATTGGGTTTGAGCAAACGGGGGGCGGGCTATCCGCAAATTCAAAAAATAGGACCGACAAAGACCCTTTAAATAGCCTAGGGAGATTTTTGAACCAATCAAAATCCAAGGCGGGCGGTTCAAAAAAAAATTTAAAAAGGCAGAAAAGAGCTGATTGGTTGACTACGTCGGGGGGCTTGGCTATCCGGCTAATCAGAATGGGAAAGCACAAAGGACCCATTAAACCTATGGAAAATTTTTCTGAACCAATAAAAAATTCCAAAGGGCCCGGGAAAATTTTTAAAAATACAGTAAAAAGGCAGAAGAAAAGCGGTTTGGGGTTAAGGGTGGCGGGCTTGGCAAACCCCAAAAATCAAGCGCGACTATTTTCTCCCATTTGTGCGGTAAAAAAAATAAAAAAAAAGGTTTTTTTTTTTGAAAAAAAAGTAAATTTTAAAAAAAAAAAAAATAATTTTTTTTTTTGTTAAAACATTATAAATAAAGCGCTGAAACCTTTTTTAAAAATAAACCCCTTTTTAAATCCCAAACAACGCTTTGTCGCCGGGAACCCTGGCCCCAACAAAAGGGAAATTTGGGAAATTTAAAAGAAAAAATTTAAAAACTATGTGTCCCAAATAAAACCTAGGGAGAATTTTTTACCAATCAAATAGGAGCGACAAAGCCCCAAATTATATCCTATTGGAAATTTTCCCAAAATAAAAATCCAAGGGGGAACAGTTTCAAAATACAAAATAAAATCAAAAAGACCCTTTTTTGGGCGAGCAAAGCGGGGGTTTGGGCTACCCCACCCCCAATCAAGGGGTGAGCTACTTCCCCCCATTGTAGACTATGGAGAGAGGGGCCCGCACTGAAATCCCCAAACCGGGCCCCAAAGGGCACTTTGGAGTATGAATAAAAAAAAATCATTTTTTTAAAATGTAAAAACTTTCACTTAAAAAATTAAAACCTTCTGAAAAAATAAATCAGTTAAAAAACCCCAAAACAACCGTTTGTGGGCCGGGGACCGGCGCTAAAATAGAAAATTGCAATAGGAAAATCGCCGGAAATCCTTAATTCAAATTTTTTTAAGCTCTTCTAAAATTGGGTGGGAAATAAACCAGCCAAAAAAAAAAGGAGAATAACAAACATTTTTTCCATTAATCCTATGGGGGAAAGAATTGACCAATCAAATAGGAGCGACAGGGACCCATTAAAACCCTTTTAGAAAAATGACCAATAAATTTTTAAAGGGGGCGGGACATTTCAAAATACAGTAAAAAGGCAGAAAACGGCTGATTGGTTACTACCCAGGCCCTCGTCCAGTTTAAAGGCCAATCAAAGCACGAGCAACTTTCTCTTAGAGTTCTATGGGGAAAAAAAAATTCCGAGAAAGGCCTTGTGATTGGGAAAGTTAAAAAAGGGGCCCAAAAGGGGAAAAAGCGAGCGACGCTCCTTTTGGGTTTTCAAAAGGCAATCGAAAAAAAACTGTACAGGGCCGAAATCAAAAAAATAAGACTACAGAAGATGTCCCGTTGTGAAAATTTTAAAAAGGGAATAAAAATGGGGGAAACAAAAAAAAAAAAATTTTAATTCAAAAAAATCATGTTTTTTCTTTTTTTCATTACCCAAAGGATCAATAGTATGGGGGGAAACAAAAAAAAAAAATAAAAAATGTTTTTAATTGGGATTTTTAATTTTTTTTTTTTCTTTACCCCCCATTTTATTATTCATTTTAATACATTTTCCGGAAAAACTTCATGTAGCCTTATCTTTTAATTTGGGCCCAAATTGTCCAGTTTTAAATTTCAGATTGGCTTTTAAAAAACCCATAGGCCGCGCCCCCATTTTTTCCCATTGGGTTTCCAAAAAGGGCGCCTTTTTTAATTTAGCCAATCACGGGAGCTCGCTGGGAATTTTTTTTTAAACCCATAGAACTCTATGAAAAAAAGTAGCCCCGTTCCTTTTGGGGCTAAGTTTGGACGACCCCCCCGCTAGCTAAACCCAAATACCTCTTTCACCCTTTTTTTTACTGTATTTTGAACTGTCCCACCCGCGATTTCCCTCTCTATTGCAATTCCCTATGTAGCCCCGGGACTCGGCGAAAAAACCCGTTTTTCGGTTTTTTAACGTTTTTAAAATTTTTACTGTTTTTTTAAAGCTCTTATGGGATAATGTTTTTCCCACTTAATCAAAATTTTTTTTTTTATTATATTTCTTTCCGCAAGGCCCCTTAGCGCCGAGATTTCATTTGCCCGCTCTCTCAAATGGGAACAAAAATTGGAAAGTACTCACGCTCGGAATTGGCTGGTATAGCCAAGCCCCCGCAACCCCACACCAATCAGCCTTTTCTGCATTTTTTACTGTATTTTGAATTTCCCCGGGCCGGGGGTTTTTTGATTGGCAAAACTTTCTCCTTTAGGAAAAAAATTTGGGTCTTTTTGCTCGTTTCTGATTGGTCAATAGTTCTCCATAGGTTTAAAATGGGACACTTCCCGCTCCTATTTTTAAAGGGCTGGTTTTAAACCCCCGACCAATGAGAAACCCTTAAAAACAAAAATAAAATTACTGTTTCCCCCCGGCAATTCTCTCAAATTGAAAATTCCCTTTATGTACCCTTTTTTCTCGGCGAAAAACGCGTTTTTGGGGGTTTTTTAAAAGGAAATTGTTTATAAAAGGTTTCAGCGTTTTTATCTGAAAAATTTTTTTCCCAACTTAATAAAAAATGTTTTTTTTTATCATCCCTTCCATGCCTCACCGGGCCCCGAAAGCCAAAGATTGCATGGCCCCCGATCTCCCCCCAAAACAAAAAGGGAAAAAGGTAGCCGCGCTTTTTATTGGCGGGGAAAACCCAACCCCCGCAAAGGCTCAACCAATAAACTCTATTCTGAAATTTTTGCTGAAATTTTTTGAATTTGTTCCGCCTTTGATTCTGTTTGGCCCAATATTTTTCTCCTTGGTTTAATGGGCCCCTTTTGCGCCCCCTATTCGATTGGCTGAGCTACCCAAACCCCCGCTACTCAACCAATCAGCTCTTTTTTCTGCTTTTTTAAACGGGTATTTTAAAACTGTCCCCCCCTTTTGGGATTCTTTTGGCCCAAATAGTTCCCCAAAGGGTTTTTAAGGGTTCCCTGCCGTTTCCTTTTTTGTTTGGGCCCTGTTTATGCCCCCCCAATGAAAAATATTTTTCCCAAAATTTGAATTACTGTATTTCCCGCTAATTTCCTTATCCAAATTTCTTAAATTTAGGATATTGGAAATGATTTTGTTTTATGAAATTTTTTTTTTTTAAAGGTTTCAGCTTTTTTTCTGAGAATGTTGAACGCCCTTTTAAAAGGCCGATTTTTGTTCCCAAAACTCCGCACCGACATGTGGAATGATTTCTGGGCTGTTTTCCAGCCGGGCCCGCCTTTGGAACGGGATTTTTTCGGCGCAGCCCCCGCAGGGCCCCAAATTTTCCCCGCACTTTTTAAAAGCCCCTTTGTCCCCCGGCACTTTTCCCCACACACGGGCGAGGCCCCCCAAAAAAAAAATTTTTTCCCCCAGTTTTAAGCGAAAACCCCTGGGACAGCAAATTTTCGGGCGCAGCGCCACACTGCACCTCAGTCCCCTCACTGCTGCTATACACACTGCGAGGTCGCGGCGGACTTTTCCCCGCATGGATGACCGCACGACCTACGGCGGGCGAATCTCAAGGCGCGCCCGAACTGCTCCTAAGTCCTGCAACTGCTGCCTAACACACTGCGAAGCGCGCGACTTACATAGATGTATGATCCGCGCCCCGCCTTCCGACATCAATCAGGCGCAGTTTCGCCAGAAACTAGCGGAAAAGCGCGCCTCAATACGCTGGCGATCTTCGTACATTGTCGCCTATTAGTTGGTTTTACCAGCAAGGTATCAACTGACTGCCATTTTGTGATAGGGTCGGACTTACTGCACCACTTTACACTTATTTAATGTGCCTAAAAACTGACGTAGCAGTTGATTTCTTATAACCATCAAGACACCAGAGAGTTGTGTCCTTTTCTGTTTCTAGCATAATGTAGTCTGGATATAGTTGTATTCATTGCTAAAAGGGTTGTTCTAGATTATTATACTCTAGATCAGTGTTTCTCGACTCCAGTCCTCGAGATCCACCAACAAGTCATGTTTTGAGGATCTCCCACAGAATGCACTGACAATAATTCTATCACCTGTGCAATACTGAGGAAATCCAAAAAGCTTGTCCTGTGGGGGGCTCTCGCGGACGGGAGTTGAGAACCCCTGCTCTAGAGGTAAATAATATACCTCCCTGGTCCATGCAAGATGATGATGTGCCTAGTGATGTGATCAGGTACCCTTGCCGGTCATTTAGCACATAGACAACGCTGATGTAAATGGTTATGATCGGTCTGATGTGATGTGATGATCTGATGTGATGATTGCCTCCAGATCCCTTAAACGTGCTTGGAGTTATGTGGCATTAGAGCCTCGCAATGATGAGGTACTGACAATCAATAGTAAGCTGTTGTCTTGGTCTCATGTTGTTGATGAGGACAACTGTTTAAAGCCCAATTCTAATTGATTTCCTAAATTTATTGGGCAATTCAGGGATCAAACACCTGTTGTGAATTTTGCCATTAAGCTCCTTGTTAGAGATTAGCAAGTTGTGTAAAAAGTACAAACAGTTGGACACATGTATTCTGAAGTTAAGAGATGGTTTCACTTTGTTAATTTAAAAATTCAACCAAAAACGAGTTATCCGTAAATTTGTGAGCAGTGTTTTTTTTTTTATAAAAATCAAATGGATGTTTTAACCGGATAGCCAAATATAGTATGGACAAGCCTTAAAAGTGAAGAGAACAAATTAAAATTTTAATGTTTTGTTAATATTGTTACATTAAACTACATTTTGTACTATACTTAGATGACTTAATCAATGTGCTGTTGTTTCCTCGATGTTTTTTAGGTGGGAGACTTTAGATAGCTTCATGCAACATGATGTCCAAGAATTATGTAGAGTGGTAAGTTGTCTCAGTCCTGTCAAATCATGCTGTCACAATAACATCTGAAGGTTCCCCTGCCCTAACCTTGTTAAATATACATTTTTATGCACTGTTTTAAAGGAGTCGTTTAAGGGGTTTGTTCACACGTAGTTTTTGATTCCCGTATTACAAGAAGCGCTTTGTGTAGAAATCCGTCTGGGACCGACAGAGGGAACCCCAAGACATATCAAACAATTAGCAGTTACTTTATCACTCGGCTTGCTATGATGAACACGCAGCTGCTTTTCACATGAGAGATCGCCGCTGGCGTCTGTTTCCAAAAGTGCCGCTCACCCTGACCTCTTTGCAAAGAATGCATCTTCTCATTCTTTGCAAGACGGACCCTAGCGGCGCTTTTGAAACAGCAGCGCGATCTTCTCATATTGAAGAGCCGTCTGCATCTTCCTAATAGCGAGCAGTGATAAAGTCACTGTCTAATTGTTAGATCTGTCTTGTGGGTTCCACACTGTCGGTCACCCACAAGACGGATCTACAAAAAAGGAGCTTGTAACACGGATGACAAACATCCTTGTAGAACAAGCCCTAAGTGTTTATTTGACACAATTCAAGTCACATTAAGACAACATGGTATAAAGTGGGATAATATGTATCAATTGTGGTTTACAACTGCTCATGGGTTACATGATCAACATCACCTGAAGCAACATTTTCTTCTTTGTTTCTACATAAATATAAAAAAACAAAAAAGAAAAGCTTTCGTTTTAATCCAAACAGATTCATACAGACCACCCATACTCTTCCCTTCAAAAGTTTATTGTTCATCTGAGGCTTGCATCAAGCCTGTACGTTTAAGAGGTTATTAAATTGCTTCCTTCCGACTTAGGTTGAGGTTGGCCTTAGTGCA
Organism: Phyllomedusa bahiana; assembly: GCA_025379985.1. Taxonomy (NCBI): domain Eukaryota; kingdom Metazoa; phylum Chordata; class Amphibia; order Anura; family Hylidae; genus Phyllomedusa; species Phyllomedusa bahiana. The sequence goes on along the minus strand of JAODAL010086617.1, from coordinate 1,175 downwards.
TTCGAGGTGCTCCTGATGACGACTGTCGTCTTTATCTCTTATTTTCACAAACCGATCTATGCTTATAACTGTATCTTTAAACAGCCCAATTATCGATCCAAAAACCAAAATTTTAAATAACCCCCATAAGCTCAATTAAAAGGGAAAAGACATTTCCCTTTAATTACTTTTTGACATACCCAAGGGATAAACGGGATTTGGGGGTGCCCCCGTCCCCCCCCTTGGTTTTTTCTGGAAGTCCCAAACACTGGGGGACTTGCAACGAAAATCCTCCGAGAGGCTAAAAATTTTCCTTATCTTTTGAATTCTCTGGGGTAAAATAAATGAAACTATATTTTTCGAAGAATTTTTGAGTTGCGTTTAATGGGGGCTCACTCAGTCCCTTTCTTAATTTAAGAAAGTTTATCTAAAACACCCGGACGGGCGGAGGGGGTCCCATATCCTTTTTTTCCCCGCCCCGAATCATGTGCAGGAGTTTCCCATCCCCAGTGCACAGGGGGGTCCCCGAAGTCTATTGACCAAAAATTTGGGCCCTAGGGGTTTTTTAGAAGAATTGGAAAATGCTCCTTGTGAAGATTTTTTTGAGAAAAACCCTGGATTACTGGCATGATACAGGGTGCCTTGGATTTTTAGCAGAAAAATCTACACCCAAGATCCCCATCTTAAATCCCCTTGTTGGCGTTATGTATGCCGGGGACAATGCAAAACATTCCAAACATCTGCAAGAAATATAATCTGCGGTGTTATTAAAGCCGTGGGGGGGTCAAAATTTTTGAGACAGGGGTTTTTGGCCCCTTTTGTAAGTCCCATTAGTTTTGCAAATAATAGGTGCGTGTAAGAATTTATAGAAGTATGTTGTTAAACCTTTCATGGAAGTGTGTCGATTCAGGACTTTCCATAATGTTGGGTTCCATTGATTGGGGGTGGATTGTGAGATAATTGTGTTTGTATACTCAAAAGCTGAGATGGAGTACAAGGATCCGCAACTGTGGAAATCTTGAGTTTTAGTTCCTCAAAGGGGAGGGGTCTCCGTTTCTCCCCATCCACTAGATGTAGTCCCCCTCCTCTCCATGTATAGAATTCCCTATGTGAACTCCCCCCTGGAAGTCTGGATTGCCCTAAAAGGATCTTAACATTGATGCTTGGGGGTGCATATATTCCTTTCCATTCCTCCT
>JAODAL010086616.1:0-10193 GCA_025379985.1 Phyllomedusa bahiana | reverse complement strand
GGGATACCCAAAAGGGCACCCGCTACTCACCCGAAAATCATTTTCTGTCTTTTCGTTTTTTGGGAATTTACCCCGCCTTTGGATTCTGATTTGGCCCAAAACTTCCATAGACTAGAAGGGGTCTTTGTTGCTCCTTTCTGTTTGGGGTCAAAAATTTTCCCCCATGGGGCTAAAGGGGTTCTTTTCGCCCCTTTTTCGGATTGGCTGAGCTACCCAAAGCCCCCCGGGTAGTTTAAACCCAATCACCTTTCGACATTTTTTTTTTTTTTTGAACTTCCCGCTGTGGTTTCCCTGATTGGTTTTTTTTCCCCCATAGGTTTTAAGGGTTTTATTTTCCCCCTCCAAAAAAATCTTTAAATTACTTGGAATGGCTTCTGGGGCCCCTTTTTAAGAATATTTTTCCCGAATTTAAATTTACTTTTTTTCCGGGGGCCAAATTTTTCCCTATACAAAATTTTCTTTGGGAATTGGGGAAAATATTGGAAAGTGATTTTGTTTTTATTGTTTTTTTTTTTTGGGGTTTCAGCTTTTTTCCCAGAGAATGTTTAACGCCTTTATAAAGGGATTTTTAAATTAAAAACTTCGCAAGGGAAATCGGGAAATTTAGAATTTCTCGTGTTCCACAGCTTTTGTCCGAAATCGGAACTTGTTTTTCCGGGCGGGTCCCGCCACGGCCCCAACCCTTGACGCCGGCCCCCCATTGCCCCCCGTCGGGTGCCCCCGCACACTGGTGAGGGCGGGGAAACTTTTGAACCCCGCATTAATACGGACTGGCCCCTACCCCCCCCGGGCGATTAATCATAGGACGGGACCCCAAGCGCCGAAACTAAACGCCTGGGGGACCCGGACTGTGGCTTAAAAAAAGGCAAATTGCACACCCGGGTTTTATTTGTGTTTAAATTGTATGTTTGACCCCGCCCCGGGGGCCCCGGGCTTTAAATCAGGCGCAGATTCCCCCCGGGAAAAACTGGGGGAAAAGGTGCCGCCAAACCGGGCCCCCCGTTCCCCGGGAATTTCATACATGTGGCCCCCCCAATGTTAAAACACGGTTATCATTTTGGCAGGGTGGGGGGACCTATACACACACTCCAAACCAAGTACCACACCTATTACCAAAAAGGGGAAAAAATCAAAAAAAAACATGGAAAACCTCCAAAAAAGCATTTATGCTATCTAAAAATTCCCAAGGAAAAAAACTTTGGGGGGTTCCTCAATATCCAAAAAGGGTTTTTTAATCAAAATTTTTTTAAAGCCCCCCCTCTGACTTTCTTTTATCCCGGGTAAAAAAACCAGTAAAAGCCGGGTTTTTTTCAGCAAAAAAAAATGTGCAAAAAACTCCCCCGGCTTATACTCAGTCCGTCGGGCCCGTGGGGGCGCTGGTGGCCCGTGCCGACGGGACCTTCATTATATGAGGTCCTCAGGGAGGATATAACTGTTTCCCCGAGTGAGCGCACGTGTACGGGCGCTGCGCTAGCCCGGGCAGCCCCCGACCCTTACTATATCGACCCTCCTCCGGTCGCAAAAGGTGAAGGGATACCACTGCGGGCAGAGAGGGGGGAGGCTCCGGCCCCGAGTTGGGACTGGGCAGCGCAGACTGCGGCTTTCCGGAGTTTCCGGCACAGGCAGCTGTGTCATAACCTGCGGGGCGGCTGATGCGTCACCCGCCGGGGTTGGCCGGGGAAAAAAGACGAGGCGGCTGGGGGAGACGGAGCAGCGGGGATCCAGGTAAGTGATTGTTTTTTTTTTTGCTATTTTTCCCTCCCACCCTGCCTATACCTGCCCTATCCTCCCTAACCCGGCCCCTATAAAAACATGCCTCAGCTGCCTATATGCCAAACCTGCCTACACCCGGGCCCTTTACCTCCCCCTATAATTTGCTACAGCGCCTATAACCCCCCTACCCTCCCTCACCCGGCCCTTTACCTGCCAAAAATACCCCCCTTACACCCTTTTTCCTGCCTACACCCGGCCCCTTTACTGCCATACCCTACCTCGCCCTTCTTCCCTGCCTACAGCCTCCCTATACCTGCCTTGGGGCCATTTACCTCCCAAAATTACCTCCTAGGGGGCCATTTCCCTGCCTATTACTGCTTTTATTGGCCCCTATCCCTGCCTATAATTGCATATGGGGGGACATTAACGGGCTTTTACTTGGGGCCTTTTTGGGGGCCAAAATACTGCCCTTTTGGGCTATACCTCCTATACCTGCATATAGGGCCTATTCTCCCACATTTAAAATTTGCCTTGGGGGACTTTAAGCCTATTTTAATTTTTTGGTATCATTTTTTTTTTAAAAAAAATTTTCCCATAGCCGCGGGCATTTTTGCCCAGGTTTAAAACTCGAGTCAATAAGTTTTCCCCCCTTTTTTTTGGGGCAAAAGTGGTCCCCTCGGCTTATACTCGGGTCGGCTTATACTCGAGTATATATGGTAGTTATTCTTAGGCAACCACAGTTAAAGCTTACTTTCATTATACTGTAAATTGCTATCAGATTGTAAATGAAAGGGTTTGGTTTCTTAAATTGATATGGTTCTTCTATTCAATTTTTTCTAGTGTTTTATAATAAAAAAGGTCTAAGACTAAAACCAAAAGGGCCCACATTGTTACAAATAATACTTTATGTTTTAAGAACTCATTTGTAAAAGAGGGTTCAGGATTAGTTTGGAGCTTGGTATGTTATTCCATAGAGATGCATAGGAGTATTAAAACTTGTTCACATCACCAAAGCAGGCTCATTTGCATTGGCGCATACAATGGATGAGCTTCCCAATAGAAACTTGAACCAGAGCTAATGGTGATTTCTTATGTTCTATATAGCACATATATTTATTTGATTTATTTCTTCTGGTATATTTGCATAATAATTATTAAAGTCACTTGAATTACTGGTCTGTTACATTCTTGGTCTTACTACCCTTGGAACTTATTGTACAACACAGTTGTAGAGGGACATTAGATAGCAACTGCAAATGTATAAGGCAATGTTAACACTAATGCGACCACTTTATGTTATGGAGCCATGCCCACTGTGGTAGTTCTGTTTCTTAACAAATGTAGGTGAATATTGACAAAACGTGCTTACTTTGGGGATGGGAGTGCATTGAAGTTCCATATTTTTTATGCCATTAATAAGGCTACATACAGAACTGTTCTATCAGAAACTTGTTAAGTGGCATTTAGGGCCTGAAATGTGAATAACTTGCATATTTTGGATCTTTTTTTCTTTCCTTCTATTTTCTGAAACTGTACATTTTCTTTTTCCCTGCTTGCTGAGTCAGAGCGACACTTTGGGCCACATGATGAAAAAATGTCAGTTAAAACTCACTTTTTGCCATAGCAAAAACCCGAGTGCCCCCCTCATTTTTTGGGCCTGGAAAAATGAAAGGGGGACTTGATTGGTTTTATGGGGCAAAAAAAAAGATTTTTAAAAACCTGACGTTTTTATACATGTGGCCCTTTGTGCTCGAAGAAAATCAGATGCTCTTCCCCCTCATACTGTTTTACTAAGATACTACAAAAGACACAAAAGAACCTTCCCCCCCCCCTTTTTTTTGTGGGAAGCCAAATAAATGCCTGCAGGCAGAGAAGTGAGAAAAAGTGGATGTAAGAAAAACCCAAAAATTTTTAAAATTTCAGTGTTCTACATTTGTTTCGCTTTCAGGAACTAGCCTTTTTTTTTTTAAAAAAATTTGGGAAACCCCATAACGGAAAAAAAAATGGACTTGGGTATTAGTAAAAATCAATAGCCAAAGTCTGCTGTAGGCAAGTTGATTAATACCACTAGAGTAATTGTAGGATTGTTTTGGGATAATGCCACAATTTTGATTGTCTTGTTTCCCAAATGTTTTGCTATTTAAAATTAAGTAAGGTAAAAATTTTTATTATTTAAACAAAAAAAACAATTTTTTTTGTCCCATTTTTTAAAAAGGGAAAGGGAGTTTTAGTTGGGTTTTTAAATGCAAAAGATTTTTTCATTATTTTTAAACTGAATTCTGTCTATGTCACAATAGTATTTTTTCAGGGTGAGTAGGGAGTCACATGACTAAGGCTGGGCTTACACTGCATTATGCTTTCCATCTTGGTTCCATGAAATAAGGTACCTTGATGGATGCCACAACATAGTCATAAATAAATAGAGCAAATTAAGTTCTTATTGGAATACATTTGCTCTATGTGCCAAATGTACAAGATTTTTTTTCGGGGGCCCACAAAAAACTTAGAGGGAAAAATGTTGAAAACTTTTGGGCATTTTTATACATGCCCCCTTTTTTTGGGTTTTCCCTTGGGTTTGGGGGTTGCAGGGGAAAGCATCGTAGAAAATTTTTTGCGTGCATGTACGTTTTAATTTTTAAAGATTTCAGACATCCTTTAAATTCTTTTTAATATGTTTTGTATCCTTTTTAACATATAAAGTGAAAGTTTTGTTCCAAGGGGGAGAAATTTTGACAGCAGGGCAACATAGGGTTGATTAGAGATGGGGGGACTTTCAAAAAATTCGAATTCGCCAAATTTTCCCGGAAAAAAAACGATTCGACCTAAATTTTTTTGGGGGAAATTTTGCGTAAAAAAACAGCTATTTTGGCTGCGGGACCCTTTGGTTGGGGTTTGTTTTTTTGAATGTTGTGCCATGTTTCAAGTATGAAAAGGGAGCGTGGTTGGTTTTTTCATAAAATGCGTGTTTTAGTATGCAAACAGATGCAGCCGCCCCGCTTTTAGAATCGTTTCCCACATTTTCCCAATTCTCGGGCCAAATTAAACGGGGGAAAAAAAAAATTTGCCCAAAAATAAGTGTTTAGCGGGAAACCCGCAGCCCTGTTAATTTAATGTCAGGGGCCAAGCGGGGAAAAAAAACCAAGTGAGGGCAAAGATTTTTCAATAGCGTCAAAAAAAACCCAATAGTGGTTTTTTGGAGCCCAGCCCCAGTTCCCCCGCACTTTAAGAGGGACGTCTCTTCACATCAGGGGTTTCACTCCAAAAGGGTGAGCTTTACCCCTATAAACCAGAGGGTTTCCCGGAAATGCAGACCCTGTTCTGTTAAAGCTGATACATTTTAGGGCCCTCCGGAGGGAGTGGAGGGGCGTCGGCGAAATTTTTTGAGTTAAAGTCATTTGTTCATTTTCCCCCTTCGCTTTCATTCGGTAAATTAAATCCATCAGCAATTGCTAAAGCCAAATAAAACAGGAGTTGACCCAAAAAACAGAAAATTGAGCAAAAAAGGGGAAAATTTTTGCATGTCTTTTTTGTTTGTCCCCAACTCCTGTTTTTGGGGTAGTTTAATATCAAAATTTTCGGGATCCTTTTTCATTCCTTCGGGCCCAGATGAAAAAAAGGGGGGGGAAAAAAACCCAAACATAGGGGCAACGTTTTTTAGGTGGTGGGGGTGGAAAACGCATTGGGAAAAAACCACAGGGTTTTCCCGTGAGACAGGGGTTTCAGTTACCCCAAAGAGGGGAACGTAACCAAATTCTGGAGGGGCGCTACCCAGGGCTCACGGAGTGGCCCCAATGACACAGGGGTGGGGGGTTGGCGGGGCAACATCAGGAGCCCAAACAGAGGGGGCACAATGTTGGGAGTGTGGAGGTGGAGGCAACAGCAAAGAGAGCGGGAAGAATTGAGGTAGGAGTGGCGCTTTTGACAGAATGGGGTTTTGGGTGGGGGGGCCCTTTACCAGCCCCTGGGAAAAAGTGGTGGGACCCGGAGGGAGAAACGGGGCAGCAGAGGGTTGTGGCTTTTAAGGGGGGTTTTGGGGCCCGGGATCAAAATTTGTGGCCTGGGGGCAGGAATTTTTAGAATCCGGGAATTTAATTTTTTCAAATTTTTGGGGTGGGGCGTCATGGCTGTTTCAAATTTCGGGGATGCTTTAAAGGCATTACTGTGGGGAAAACCCGGGGCCGACCCCCGGGTTCTGTTTCATTTTGGACAAAGGTTAGTCTTCCACATTTCGGGTGGACAAGCGGTTCCCCTTTGGGGGGTTAACGATGGCCCCCGCCCACTAAAACCGCTCTGATGGAACACTTACGGGCCCAAGACAACTTCCCCCGTGCTAACTCGGCAATTTTGGGCTCCCCGGGTTAGCCCCAAAGGGTTTTTCCCCCTGGGGTTGGCCAGGAGGGGCCTGCCCAAGGGGGTTTAATGCGGGGTTCGGGGTTCTGCTCCGGTCTTGCGTTGATTTCTCCCCTCATTTTGGGGGAGGGTGAAGGAAGTTTGCTTTCAGGGATAAGACTTAGGCTGCGGGCTGGTGGGTTGGGGCTCTACTCCTTCCCTCCCGTTTTCCCCCCGCGGCCGTGGCAGGGGGGTAGGGTTGTGTGATGGGGAAAAACCCCCAAAATTTCAGCCCTTCCAGGGGGATGGACGATGAGCCATAGGCGGGGCGGCCCCCGGGGGCTACTTTCCCTCTTTAGGGGGCCGGGTTTTCCCCTTTACCTCTGGCAGGGGGAAAAAAAAGGCCCCTTTTTTGGGGACCTTTTTAGCGAGGGCCCAAAAGGGGGTGGAGAGCCGAAATTCACCCCTTGCCAGATGGGGGTTTTTTGGCTGTCGGGTTTATTGCGCAGGTGACTCTGGGGATCCCCAGGCCTCCAATTCTTTTTAAAAATGACGGGTTGGGGGCTTCTGCCTGCGTCTTAAACAATTAAAAACCTTCTGGGGGGCTTAGGGTCCCCCAATCCTGTACCTTGATTTTGGAATTTAACCATTTCTTTTTTCCACATCCTTTGTGCTCCAATGTCCTCCCTCCTCCTCCAGTTCATCCCCCCCCCGGGGACTCCCCCATGGCCCATGAGATGAAAGCGGGACGCCCTCCGGTTCCCTGCCGGGGCAGTTTTTGGAAAGCATCTTTTTCGGCATGCACCCAGGGGAATGACGTTTTTTAACCCCTTTTTATTCTGGCGATTGAAAAATTTAACGGTGCCCTTTCCTCAAGGGGAGCCTGAAAAACCCAAGCAGCTGTTCACGCATGAGCGCCACTGGCTGAGTTTAAAATTAAACCAAAAGGGGGATTTTCCCCCTGTCCGCTTGGACATCAAAAAATTTTTCGTTAATGGCCTTTCTCGTTCTTTCAGTCGGTCAAACATATGGGGGGTTTGGAAATTCCCCGGGTGGAAACATCGGGAAAAATATCAGCCTATGTTGGGGGAGAGTTCTGCGCTGATCTCAAGGAGGGTGTGTTTGGGGTTTTTAGGAAATGGATGAAGTGCTTGCCATTTTCCCTGGGCCTTTTTTAGAATGTTTGCAGAGGGTTTGGAAAGACTTCGGGAAACCCTTTTTGGGGAAAACCCCAGTTGAACGGGGCGCGGGGTTTTCCCCCCCTCGGTGCAGCGCAGACCCATTTTCCCTTTCCCTTTGGGTCCTTCATATTTGTTAAAATTTTGAAGTTGTCGGGGGAGAAAGCCACACATCGATTTTTTGGGTTGCGGGAGGGTGGGCTTTTTTCCCCCCCTGTGTGATTTTCTTTCCCCAAAGGCAAACCGGGGGTTTTAGAACTGCGGGGAACCTCGTGCCTGTCATGGGGTTGTGATGGAGCGGGAAATGGGGGGCTGAGGGGGTGGGGGAAGGAGGGGGGCGGACATTGGGCGGGAGCAGCGTGAAACGTGGGGGGAGAAAGCAGCTTTCTCCGCCCAAAAGTTTTTTTGGTGTAGCTGGGCGGGAAAGCAAATTCCCCAGTGGGGCCGAAAAGGACATGTACTGCCCAAAGATTGTGTTAAGCTCCACACGTCCCTGCTGCCTTTGGCCCCTTGGGGAATGAAAATGTTTTAAAGCTAAAAGGACGGGCCCCACCTTCTTTCTACATATTTGTAAAAGGGCGGTTTCTGCCTTTTTTGGGAAAAAAAATTTTTACGGTTTGGGGGGTTCCCCTTGGCTCCTTACAAAACCATTAGTTTTTCTAAAAGGGGCAAATCCACCATTTGGGAAAAAGGGAGGGAAATGTTTTTAAGGTCCCAAAAAAATTTGGGGAAGGAGCAAGGCCCAGCTTCTGAACCCTTAGGATGGTTGGACACATACTGTTGCCCTCTTGGAAATTTGGGGCCTCGTTGAACGATGCGGGGCGCCATGATTGGCCGAGGAGAAGGGGGAAATCAGGCCGATGGATGATGGGAAAGAAAGACAGCCCCCTTCCCGGGCAGAGGTGGGTGGAGCCTTTGGGGACTGGCTGAAATAGAATGCGTGCCATGGGTGCGGCTGTTGTTGTTTGGGGGGAGGGATGGCCCACCACATTTGAACATGTTTCTCCGGGAAACCCAAAAAATTGGTAAAAGTGAATGTTTTTAAACGGGGGGACGGGGGTGCCCAACGTTTGCTCCCTGTCCACCCCTTCCCCTTTTGGGCCCTTAAGATTTAAAATTTTACTTTGTTTGGCTCCTGCGGGGTTTTCTTTACAAAAAAACTGCCCACCCCCAGATAGGTGATTTTTACCCGTTTTCCCGGTTTAAACCCCTTTGTCCCGCTACTAATTAGCCCCTTTTGAAGCGGGTTTTCTACCCGGGGGCCTTTGGCTTCCGACCCTCGCCCTGCGGGTCCCCTGCGGGACTTACGGCCCCCCACTTGCAAATTGTTGGCTGAGCCCCCTTTTCCTGCTATTTCCTCAATGGCCAGTATGGGTTTGGAAGCCAAAACTGTTTTTCCCAAACATAACCTCCCGTGCCACTCCACACCCAAAAATTTCCCGCCTACTGATAAAGCAGGGATGTTTTCCCAAACCTTTCTTTGCGAAAATTGCTGCTGACTGTCCTCAAAGAGTTCCTCCTCGCTGTATAGTGGCGCTGAGCCCAGACCACATAGTAGATCTTTGGCTGAGGGAACCGAACGGGACAGAGGCGGGTTGAGGACAGGTGAGGGCCACTGACCCGCTCCCAGGCCATGCCAACTAAGGGTTGTGTCTGACGTTCCCACCAACTCTTGGCTGCGGTTGTCAGATTTCATCTGGGAGGAAGTGGATGACCTAGTCAACCAATCAAGAACCTTTGGGTTGCTGGTCAACACATGGCTTACAGACTCTGTTTAATGAAGATGTATATGATAAATAAACACCCTGTATTTTCCTCCAAATAAATCCACAAACAGGCTTAATTAACCCTTGGAAATTAAATACCCTACAGAAATGAACAGATGAAATTTAGGTGTATATGGGGGGAAGAAAACCCACTTTAGTTTACTCCAAATAAACCCACAAACAACAGGCTTAATTAACCTTTGGATATCAAATACCCTACAGAAAAGAGGAGATTTAGGCGTATATGGGGCAGAATTACACCCACCCTGGACTTTAGGGAGAATACCCCACAAATTAAAACAAAATGATAATGCTGGTAGCGTTAAATGTGTACAACTGAACCACTTGTAAAACTCTGGTTGAGGTAGAGGTGCGCAACTGACACAGACTTCAGACTCAGGTGGTCTTTCCTTCCCCAATCGCTGATAAAAGCAGTTTGTTTTATAATGAGTTGAATAGCAGAACAGCAACAGCTGGATGCTTATGACAGGACACACATTGAGAAGTGTGAGGATTTAAGATAGTGTCCACATTTATAGGGCTGTGACATCACAGAAGCCCGCCGGTCGCTGATTGGCTTCATGTTTGCACATATCACTGAGCGTGTTGCTTTCTTCCTCCCACTGTTCTCTGCCCTGTGTCACGTCATGTGCTCGTGGCCATTTTACCAATAAAAAAGACACTTCCTTCCAGCGAATCACTCTAAACTTCGGCTTCGTGCAGAAATTCCTGAAATTCTAAACGAATTCCACTTCGCCCATCTCTAGGTATGATGCATACTTTTAACTTTCCATACATTTAGGGCGACATGTATGAACGGGCTTTTCGCCTGTTTTCTGGCGTATCCTGCGCCTCACCGGCTCGAATCCGCCGTTGGACACAGGGATGCAATGTTAGGCGCAGCGTTCGCCACTTTCGGCTGCACCTCACATGAAGGGGCGTGCAATGGGCGCGTTGTGGGCGCTGTGTGGGTGTTCCGGGGCAGGACGAGGCGCGCTCAAAAACTCCGAGGCATGTACGATCGCGGGTCGGCAAAGTGTGGCGCATTGCAGCGCTCGCCAGCTCCGACAGGCAGACCTGGTTGATTCTGGTCTAAATGATCCGGTGGAGGCGAAGTGAAGCGAGAACGGAACATGAGAGGAAACATATAGAAAATCGCAATAGAAATCTCGGCTCTCAGCGCCGTGCGGCTGGGAGAAAAAAAAAA